>PVIR01001190.1:0-125133 GCA_004026965.1 Petromus typicus | reverse complement strand
TGATAAGTTTGAATCATTTATACTTAAATGGACATACCTTGAGGATATCCTCATAAGTGAAATAAATAGGTCACAGTTGGTACATATCGCATCTTTTCTCTGGTATGAGAAAATAAAGATGTAAATGAGTTTTAGAATTGTATGTTATATATTGTGAAATAGAAAATGCTCAATGTAAAATAGGATGAAGGGGGGAAATGATGAGATTGTAACAAAAAATAATGAAACAAATTTTATGTATATGGGGGGGTTGTAGGGTAGGTAGGGCTATGGGAAAAAATGAGAATTAAGTTGTGTTTTATACTGGTATAAATCCCCATTATGGAGTGCAATCATGATGCATATATATAATGTACCAATAAAGATTAAAAAATTAAAATAAAAGAATGAAATTGCAGGGGCCGGGGAGTTAGCTCAGTGGTTCCGGCGCCTGTCTCGCAAGCGCAAGGACCCGGGTTTGATTCCCCGGTAACCATATAACAATACTGGGTGTGGAGACCCACACCCAGCAGCAACCAGTACCACATACCACAGTGCCAGGCGTGGTGGCTCATGCCTGTAATCCCAGCACTCGGGAGGCAGAGGCAGGAGGATTGTGATGTGAGTTTGAGGCTGAGCTCAGGGCCAGCCTGAACCACAAAGCGAGACCCTGTCTCCAAAAAAAACCTAAAAAAAAAAAAAAAAAGAATGAAATTGCAGCAGCACAAGTGCCATAAGAGTGGCTGTGGGCTGTGGTGATCAAAGAGCAGCCCATACCCTCTCTGTTTTCATCTTTGTATTCATTTATTATGCTTTTCTCTCCACTACCACCTGTGCAGGAACTACAGATGCAGCCTACATCAGACCCTCGGCCTACTGCAAATTTTCTTAACTCTCTGACTGCTCTAGCAGTCCTTAGTCACAGTTTGTTTCCTTTGTGAGACAGGAGGCTGTCAATGTGATCTAACTGCTATTAAAGATTTTCCTCAATAGAAAAGAAAACCAACAATATGGGAAATAATTTTTTTGTCTGAGCTATTTCTCAGGCAAAGAGCTACTATCTAGAATATATCAGGAGTTTTAAAAAATCAGCCCTCCTTCAAAAAAATTCAAAGACCTAATTAAAAACTGAAATGAATAGATACTTTCAGTGGAAGAAGTAAAAGTCTCCAGAAAGCATGAAGAAATGCTCAACATCACTGGTCATTCAAGGGATACTTATGAAAACAACACAGATTTTATCTTGCTCCATGAAGAATGGTTGCTATTTTGAAATTAGCCTGCAACAAATGCTGGAAAAGCTGTGGAGAAAAAGGAATCCTTCTCCACTTTGGTAGGAATGCAGACTGGTGCAACCACTGTGGAGATCCGTGTGGAGATTCCTCAAAAAGCTAGGATTAGAGGTCCCATTTGACCCTGTTATGAACATACATGAAAGAATTAAAGAATCATATCACAGCAACATATGTACACCCATTTTTGTAGCAGTTCTGTTTGTGATAGCTAAATTTTGGAAACGACCCAAACATCCAGCAACTGGAGACTGCATAAAGAAGATGTGGTTCTTTTATAAAACGGAGTATTACTTTGCCATAAAGAATGTTAAATTTGAATCATTTGTACTCAAATGCATATACTTCAAGGACATATTATAAGTGAAATAAATAGGTTAGAAATGTGCTAATATCATGTCTTTTCTCTGGGAGAAAGGACAGGAAGCTGTAAATGGGTTCTAGAATGTATAATATCTATTGTGAAATAGAAAATATTCAAAGGGAACTGGGGTGTAGGGGAAAGTAACAAGGGGGAAAATAATGTGATGGTAATAAAAAAGGAAACAAAGATTATATATGTAGGGAGTTTGGGGTTGTAGAGTGAGTAGGTGAATGGGAAAAGGAAGAATTTAGTTGTGTCATATAATGGTACAAATTCTCAATGTTCAGTGTGATCATGATGTACTTATATAATGTACCAATAAAGATTCAAATTTTTTTTTAAAAAGCTCACTCAAGGACCTGTATGTCTGCCTGGAAGAACCTACCCATGCGGAAAAGATTCATGTCCCAAGTTTCTGTTAGGTTAACATCCAGCCAGAAAGTCACTGTGCTTGATTCTGGAACTCTGCCCCACTACTTTGGTCACTCTGGCATGCTCACTCTGAGGAAACTACACTCTTCTCATTACTGTTCCAGTCTCTGATCTCTTCTTTTCCTCAGCTTGTCAGTGCCAACTATTAGCTGGTGTTATGACCAGAATGGATGGCTCTTCCTGGGCTGGGCTGTAACTATCATCTTCTACACCTCAAATATCCCTTATTTCAGTGTTCCATTTATTAGATATTTTTGGCCCTCTTTTGTTAGTTGACCCTTGACTTTCACATTGAGTTGATGATCCATTAAAACTGTACTTGAAGTTGTATAAATCACATTAGAAATTGGGTATTACAGCACAAAGTTCAATTCAAAGGGTTCAACTCTGACTGAATTTATTTCCACAGACCCATAATCAAAGGTTAACTTCAACCTCTCATCCAAATTCATTATTTTGTTTTTTTGAGTCTGAAGAATTTTCCTTATTAAAACAACCTGAGTTAAAATTGATCATAATGTTAGCCTTTAGTGTTCTCCTTTTCCTATGAGTATTAAAAGAAATCCGCACAGGCACACTGCAGGTAAGATTCATAACATATGTGTATATTATGACATTCAAAGTTTTCAAAATAAAGGCTGGTAGTTATTCATGTGTGATACCTTCTATCTCATACTATGTATTCAGTTATTTCTCTAGTTATAACCATCTTTGTTGACATAATGAATCATATACAGTAAATATAAATGTATGTGCATGTGATGAGTATATGTCTATACATGTATAATATATACAATATCATGCAGGTATGTAATACATCTTACATATGAATCATGCTAGGATAGTGTCATGGTTTTCTTTAATACTGCATTTCAAAGATTATTCCATGTTTTATACGAAAGGCCAATATCTGATTCTTTTAATGGCTACATAATATTTCACTGTAGGACTGTCTTATACTGATTAATACTCATAGTGTCACTACTATATTGCTAACAAAGCTACATTGAATATTTTTCATTTCCCAGTGTCCTCATATGTATTAATAGGACTGGTATGTAAAAGTAGTGCGCCAATGGGCCTATATGCTTATAATTTTGATAGATATTATTAATTTTCCTCAAGTAAGGTTATACTCTTTTTCTACAACTAGAACTTATTTAGTATATCTATGTTTCTTCAGTATCTCAGCAACACAGTTAAGTGAGATGGACAATTTCAAGAAGTCTATTGTATCTTTTCCCTGGTATGAGAAAATGTAGTTGTAAATGAGTTGTAGTATGTGTAGTTGATATTGTGAAGTAGAAAATATTTAAAAGGAAAGAGAGTGTAAAGGTAAATAATGAGAGGGAAACAAATGTGGTAATAATAAAGAAAACAGAAAACAAAGATTGTGTATATAGGGGGTGGAGGGCTATACGGTGGGGGGGAAGGGAAAAAATGAGAATCAAGTCATGTCATACTCTGGTACAAACTCTCAATGTTGAATGTGATTATTATGAGTATTCATAATGTACCAATAAAGATAAAAATGAGAACAAAAAAGAAGCCTATGAGTCACAGAGTTTGGGTATGATAGAGAAATCCCAAGACGTGTTGCAATATCTCAGGCTGGCAAGTGTTGGGTAAATGGTATTATACCTGATAGGGCCAGGGAGAAAGTACTTCATAGGATATGAGACAGAGAAGGTTCTATAGAGAGAATCACCTTAAATGAGTTGGGATCTTTGATCTCAGGGAGAATCCCAGGCAGAAGGAAACCATCTGACATAAAGCTTGGGGAATAAATCTTCAGATCACACTCTCTTCCCTCCTTCTCATGGCTTATTAATTTCCTTCGTGGCTAAGACTTGACCGAAGGACAGAAGACAAATGCAATGCTAGATAATATCTACACAAGTAAAATATATAAAGTATAGAATAAGATGGGAAAATGCAGTAGCAAAAGAGATATCAAGGAAAGACCTCCAGTTAGATGGCCTCTTTACAACTTTATCTTCACACCAATCACCACTATCTTTTCTCCTTTATGCCCAAGAAAAAAGATGTTATGCATGGATTTCCCATCATGAGTGGGCAGTGAATAGTGTGAAATAACACTTTTTTTTTTCTTTCTTTCTAAGTCGTGTTTACTACTACAAATATTTATTCTCATTTAATTTATTAACAAACTATTCTGGTTATATATATACATATAGTATATATTTATGTTTTAGTTTTAACTGATTTAAACTTTGAGAAACATTGCAAAATAAGTGTCTTCCATCCATATTTGCAAATTTGCTAACATTTTTGCCTACTTTCTTCATTTAGATCTGTCTTATTATCTTTTCCTCTCTCTCCATTTGTTTGTGAGTCATTATCAACTGGTCAATATAATATATATGTAAATATAAATATCATTTTATGTATTGAATTCCTTAAGTATTTTCTGAAGCAAAGACATTTTTCTATTTAGCCATAGTACAACAATCAGGAAATTAACAATTTTCATTATCATCTAATCTTAACACTTCAGTCAAATTTTTCCTACTGTCCACCCAAGGTCATTCTTATATTTGAGTGAGTATTCCTTTTAGTCTACATCAGTCTGTTTCAGTCTCTTCTACTTTTGTCTTAGTTACTTTTCTCATTTCTGAGACAAAATACCTGACACTCAAAGTTAAAAGAGAAAAGATTTATTTTGGTTCAAGTTTATAGAAGTTTTAGTCCATAGTTAGCTGGCTCCATGGAAGAGAGGCATCACAATGGAGAATCACAGAAGGGAAACAGCCCATGGCAAAGTAGGGCAGGCAGAAGACAGAAAAACTATGATGCAGTAGCAGCAAGCTTGCCTTTTTTTCTGTCTCTTTTATCCTTCCAAGGTCAGTGCTTTTTGAGTGGTACAACCCAAACCCAGAGTATCACAACTTTGACTCCACTATCATGTACAGCATCTCAGGATCACACACCTATTCTAGCCACCTTTGAAATAAACTCCATACCTATGAGTGCATCAGGCTTTGGAAAAGTATCTAAGAACAAGCCATGACATTCTACCCATGACTCCCAAAAGCCTAATGTGCATCCCTCTATACCAATGCCATTTATTCCATCTCTAAGGGTTGCCAAAGTCCCAAGGGTGTCAGTATTGCAGAAAAGTCCAAGTCCAAAATCTCCTGGGAGACTTAAAGCAAACAGTTAGCTGTGAGGTGCTATATAAATGAAAATTAAGTTAAAAATTTCTAATATAAAATGGTACAAGATAGACATTACCATTTCAAAAGGTGCAAATAGGGAGAATAGAAAAAAAAAGTGTGCAAAACAAGTCCAAAATCCAGCATGGAAAACATTAAGTCTGGTAGCTCTATTGTCAGCATATGAGAAAGTCTGTGGCAAGACATGAATTCCAGAGTGGTTGGATGGCTCTGTCCTATGGCAATGCATGTGGCTGCAGCTGTGGTGGCTTCCGCTGTGGTCAGATTTTCTCACTTCTTACAGTTTTTCTCTGTCAATCCATATTACTGGATTCCCCAAATATCTGGATTCTCCAGGTCATCTTCAGCTTCACACTCACAGCTTCATACACTGCCCTCTTGGGTACACTGCTTTGCCTCTCAGTCCTTCTTCTAAAATCCAGGTGGAAGCTATCTTGACCTAAACCTACCATTCTGCATGCTGTAAATAAGGATCATCTGTATGACACGAAAACTACTGCCAATCAGAGCAGTAGCCAGGCTTCCTCTTTTCTTGGCTGTAGGGGTCAGGTACTTGGATTGCTGAGCACTCTGAATCCAATCTTGAGGAATAAATTTCCTCGGCTGATGCTGCTCCAGAACATGGTGATCCAAGGTCCTCTTCTCAGAGCAAAGTCTTTCACAATTGCAATTTTGAGGCTAAAAATGTTAGAGTCTTGCTGTTCTTGTGATGTGCTCAGTCAATCTTTTTTGTTGTCTTCTTCCTTCTCAGCAACCAAGTTCTTCTATGCACTATCTTTGCAGTCCACAACCTTCCCAGAGTCTCTTTTGTGGCCAAACAAAACATTCTGATGATCTTTTTGTTCTTAATTGTTAATATAGATCTGTCTAAAAGCCCCCAGAAGTAGCTGTGCTACTGCCTCAACATAGACTTTCTTGAAATTTCTTTCACAATATTAGTCCACCACCATTAATTTCAGTCTCGGACAAAGGTGATGAACATGAGCTAAATGTAGACAAATTTTCTGCTAAAGTTAAAAAACCTATGGTCTGGAGTCCAACAGCCAACATAGTCTTTGTTCCTAATTGAAAACTCTGAACCCTGGACTTTACCAGTTGCATTTCTATAAGCATTCTTACTGCCTGAATTCTGACTAGAATCTCGCATTAAATAGTTTAAAGCATTCCAGGGCTGGGTCCACAAACCTTTCAAAATTCTTCCCAAAAGGCAGTTCTGAAGGCTCCTAGACTACATGCTCAGGAAGACCAATGGTCTGTGCTAGAGAATTAAGAATCTGTACTGCAAGTCCAGAGACAATGTTCAAGGTGAAAGAGAAGACTGGAGATTCTCCAGATAAATAAAATGAGCCTTCCTTATTCATTTCCCTTTTATACCACTCAGGTAATGAGCCACCCAACTCTGGGTCTTTTCTCTTCATTAAATGCCCCTATCTACACTCTACACTCTGCTGATCAAATTTAGTTGATCATTTCTTACTCAAATTGACATAATCGGTTAATAATCACATCTTTTATGAAGATATTAGTCAAGGTTCTCCATAGAAAAAGACTAAGTAGGACATTTCTTTAGTATAAGGCATTGGCTTATGCGATTAGAAAGGTTGAGGAGTCATATGATCTGCTTTTTGCAGCTTCAGAACTAAGAAGGTAGAAAGTGTAGTGTGTAAGTTTGAAACTCGATAATGTAGATTCAAACCCAGTCTGTGTTTTTGGTCTTGAGAGTCAAGAGCACTAAAGATAGGAAGAGATCCATGACAGCTCAGTCAGTCACCTGGTCGGGAGTGGGGAGAATAAAACTATCCTCCAGGCTGTTGTTCTTTGGAGACTTTCTGTGGGCTGAAGGATGCCCATCCTCACTGGAGAGGGTTTTCTATTTTACTTACTTCATAGAGCTAAATTATAATTTTGTTTTGTTTTGTTTTTAGGAAACACTTTAGACACACCCAGAGAGAATATTTAAAATCTGAGTATACATTGCTCAGTCAAACTGATACATAAAGTTATTCATTACAATGTGGCATTTGTAGGAAAATAGGTGCATCTGGAGACCATAATACTAGTGAAACAAATTAGACACACAAGTTTAACTACTACATGATTTTGCTGATATGAGAAATTTAAATTATAATGAGTAAATTAAATGATAAGTAATGGAAAGTAGGGAGAACTTTTTCAAATGGGAAGAAGAATGAGAGATAGAGGGTTGGAACAAAGGAAGGGAAAGGGGATTTCAAAAAGAGAATTAAAGAAACTGATGGAAATAGAGCTACTGCAGATGGGAAGGGCACGGGGCAAAAAATAATCAACATGTATTATGTATATGTATGAACCTCCCAAGATAAATGTAAGCATTATTATTGCAAACATGGGCTTAAATAAGTAAATAAACAAGAAAAATAATAACCTCAGCTTTCAGAAGAGTACAGCCCATGACTTGTAAAATGTACCTTTGATTTTTCTGATATTTTAACTTTATGTATGCCTTTATTTTGACACAATTCTCTAAAAAATGATCTTGTATTATGTAATGTCCATTAACATTATTCTACTATTGGAATAATACTGCCTCATTACTGGTAATGTTAAATTTTATGACTTGCTTCATTGTTCTAAGCTTCTTCACTGTGAATTTAATTAATAAAAATATGTGTTCATTAATTATTAATCAAGTCAGTGTCCTATTGGGAGGTAGTCTGAGAATTTTCACTGATTATTAGTAGTTTTACCTTTTTTTCCTTCTTGTATTTGTATCCATGAAGTTTGGGGTTAACTAGATTTCTGTAGAATATAATACAGTCATGAAAATTATTTGTTCACTCATGTGAGCCTCTTGCTGCATCTGGATTGAATCTTATGGAACAGGCAGTCAAGGAGGGCTAATGGAAGGAAAGTGAGGGAAGCCAGAAGAAGCCAGATCCTGTAGGACAAAGATTCAGATGTGACCTTCAGAAGTCACTGACACTGACTATGAGACTAGACAGAAAAATGTAATTACAGTGACTTAAAATATAACTCTGTGTTCAACTGTTTTTGAATTTGGAGAGTGAAAATATCATTTAAAGAAATGGAAAGTAATGTCCCAGCATTAGGAAGGTGAAATATCTAAGAGAGGTTGAAGTCCAAGTTGATATGAAAAACTACATCTGAGTCTTTAAACAGCTTCTTTCAATGTATCTGAGGTGTACTGTTATACATATTTTATGTAAAGTTTGTGACTTCTGTGTGTCAGAAATTAGGACAGCAAATACAGAAAATGAATATAATACTTGGAAGCAGTTTCTGATCTCAAATCAGAAGCAATTGAAAGATAGATGGGGGAAGAGTAGAAGCTTCTTCCATCCCAAGCACTTCCTCTGTTTTCATTTCTTGGGCCTTTTAGGACTTTCCGAGTTAATCTGTAGTAGATGTTGATTTCAGCACTACTTACCTATCAAAATGGAAAGTCAGTAACACTTCCTATGTGGTGTCTGTTTAAATCCTATCACTATCCAATTATTAATAAATCAATCTGATATGCTCAAATCTCACTTACACTTCTATATTATTTCTGTGATGCTCTTTTACTTCTATGCTTTCATATCAGAATCTTCTATTTGACTGGTTTATCAAAGGATCGGGATTCCACTTTACTCACATTTATGTTTATAGGGCTAGTCCAATGCTCAGTAAGCAATAGATGCTCAATAAATGTTTGTATGATGAATGAATGTGTTCCTGAGCATACTGGTTTCAAAACTTCAATATCATTGACTTTTGATAGTAAAAGTAAGACACAAATCTACTCATTTCATCACAGTTGATCTACCCGTCCCAGCTACCAGGAGTGGAGGACTTAATCATCTTGATCTTATTAATCTAGTTCATTTGTTGGCAGGAAAAGGATGGAGATGCCTTTCAGACACTGTTTTTAATCCTGTCCATCAGACATCTCCTGTCCTATGCATGTACAGACACATTCTGTTCACCAGCTGCTGATTTCTTTTTGTTCTCATCATGTCATTTCCTGGACCAATGGTGCTGTTGGCCTTTGTTCCAATTTTATGTACCCTAATCATACCACACAGATATAAATCACTCTATACTCCTTTCTTTATTTTTTTCTGTAATAAAAAATAGGGAAAGAGAGTAAATTTCCACTACCATTATAGTTTGAAAAGTAGGGAAAAAGACACACTGGATTTAATATCTCCTTCCAGGCTTCAATTTAAGGTAAAAGCACTGTTGTTATCTGCCCTCTGACAATACATTCATTCATTTTTAAATGTATTACTTTTACTAAGAATTTATCAATCTTTTGGCACTGGACCTATGCAGATCAGGAACAAGGAACAGACTCTGGAGAGCAGGAGCATTGGGAAAAGCATAAACAGAAGCCCTCCATTGATTGTGTTTTTGTCTTTTACAGAGATCAAGTTTTGATACACACTATATAGAACAAGCACTCCACAAACAATAACTGGGGACTTATTTCACTTAAGAGACATCAAAAAGGTGTCCCTCCAGAAAGTAGACCCTAGACAATACAGAACAAATTAGTAATTTTCAGTTTCTTACCAGCAAAGAAGAGGACCTCGGAGAAACTACATTGACTTCTGTCCATGTTGAGTAAGTTCTGCTCCTGTTCAAACAGGCTTCTGGCACAGGACTGGCTTGCTTTTCCTGCAGCGTTCAGGACCGGAGCTCCAAGTCCAGTCGGGAGGAGGTCACCCTAAGAGACCTGTCTGATCATACTGCCACTTGAACCCTGACCTCCTATGGGATCAGCAAGTGGGGAGGAAACCCCAGAAACTCCATTTACTTGTGTGGGCATACTAAATAAGGAGGCAGCAATGCTGAGGCTTAGGCAGAGGCCTCCGGTGCATGACTATCTACGACAATGAAAAAATGCCCACTGGAAGAAGGAAAAAAAGTCCTGCTGACTACAGCCATTCGTGAGTTTGTGGAGTCATTCTCACCTACAGGACACTGGAGTCTTACAGAGTTCAAGCCTGCAGAAGTTCACTGAATTCAACTTGGGCACTGTAGCCAGAACCTCAACATGAGGTCTATCACCCTATGAATGGCCAACTCCAATCTGTGTGTTACTGCCTGTACTATAGAAGGTAGTATATCCAAATCATGAAGGATCTTTTTGGTAGCATTTTTGTCTTTGCTGTTTTCACTGTTGTACATTTTCTTTCTTTTTTTCTGATGTCTCATTCATTTCTCTACTGTCTTGTTTCTGAGTGTCATTTCCCATTCCCAAAAAATGTACCCATTTTTTTTTCTTATCTCAACTACTGTTATTTTTACAGGAGAGGTAAAATAGTTTCCTTTTAGCTTGTTGTTGTTCAGTACCCTTATTTTCTTTTGTTCTTTTATCCTATCTTATGCTTAAGTCAGTATCAGTTCCCTGAAATTAATGCATTTCAGTTTTCTCTATTCTCTTCTATACTATGGAGAGTGAATACAGTTTCTAGTGACCCTGCTGTTGTTAGTCTGTTCTGTTTTGTATTCATCTCTTCTGTCTCTTTTGTCTTCTAGTCACTATCAGTTTCCTGAGGTTTGGGTAATTTTCATATATCCTCTAACCCAGTTTCTAATTGTTTCCTCTCCTTCTATCTCTCCATCCCCCCAACTCTCTTTATTCCCAAAGGGTGATGCTGCTATATTACAGGACCTGTATGCTTTAAACATATTTCTGGTTAGATTTAAATTTGGGCATATGGTCATAGATCTCTCATGAGGTTAAAGGAATCAGAAGGGTAATTGCCAAAGCTTGTCATGTCCTGTGATATATTTTGTACTGCTGATGATATTGATTGTATTATATCACCAGAGGTGATGTGATTTTTCTGTTTAAGTACCTTGCATGGTATGCTAGAATTGAGATCACTTAAGGATCACCACAAATCCAAGGAAGATAACTCAGGAAGTAGCCATTTCCTCTGGATTCCAAATATTAAGAAGAAAAAGTCTTGCATTAAACATTTCCCAGACAGCAAGCCAGGAATTAAACCAAACATCAGTGACAACAAAAGTATCGAAATGAGAAAAAATTCAGCAACTCAGACTCAAAGATCATCACACAGTAGAAGCCATGGAAAATGGAAATAGAGACACTGAAGTTCAAAAATCAAGATTCTGAGCCACTATCGAAGCAGATGTAGTAAAGGGGCAATCAGAAATAATTTCAAGGATAAAAACATAGACAGTGTCCAAAGTGGAAAATATAATTAATAACACCAAATAATACATCAGGAACATGATAGAATATCAGATTATGAAGGTAATGGAACCTGTTAAACAGATTTTCAGGGCATGAAAAACTGCAATGAGAGTTTGTGAAATAAGATCAATGAATATGAAGCCAAATAGCAGATATAAAAGATAAAATTGCAGCCAGTGAACAGGAAAAAAAATAATTTCTAAGAAATTCCTAGATCCTTACAAACACATGGAAATTGAACAACATTCTTCTAAGCAACTAAAGGGTTACTGTATAAATTAAAGAGGAAAATAAACAATTTCTATACCAAATGATAATTCAAATACAATATACAGGTATTTATGGGACACAATAAAAGCAACTCAAGAAGAAAATTCATAGCAATGAATGCCTACACCAGAAAAACAGAACAAGCTCAGCTAGACAACCTAACGTGGAAATTCAAACTACTAGAAAAAGATTAGCAAGATAAGCCCACAGTTCATAGAAGGGAGGAAAGTATAAGAATTAAAACAGAAATTAATGCAATGAAAACTAAGAGAAGGATACAAAAAATTAATGAATCAGAGTTGTTCTTTTGAAAGTATTAATAAAATTGATAAAGTCTTAGCCAACCTTATCAAACAAAGGAAGGAAAAGACTAAAATCCATGCAATCAGAAATGAAAAAGAGGAACCCTCACCAATTCAGCAGAAATTCAGGAGATAATAAACACCTACTTTGAGAATCTATATTCGAAAAATGGAAAACAAAGACGAAATGGTAGATTCCTAGCCATATGAATTCTCAAAGTTGGATGCAGAAGATACAAAAATGCTGAACGTTCCTATATCAATGTGTGAAATTGAAAATGAAATTTAAAACCTACAAAGAAAAATCCTGGTCCTGATGGCTTCATAGCTAAATTCTACAAGACTTTCAGAGACGACCTAACCCCAGTGCTCCTCAAACTTCTTAATGAAATCAGGAGAACAATACTTACAAATTAATTCCCTGAAACAACTGTTACATTGATTCCAAAAGCGGAGAAAGACCCATTCAAAAAAAGAGAAGTAAAGGCCAATTTCCCTAATTAACTTCAATGCAAAAATCCTCAATAAGTTACTGGCAAACAGAATGCAGTGAATAATTGAGATCATACAGCCTGACCAAGTTGGATTCATCCCCCAGGGATGCAAGGATAGTTCAAAATATGTAAATCAATAAATGTCATACACCGTATTAACAGACTCAAGGACAAAAATCAAATGGTTATCTCAATAGATGCAGAAAAAGTGTTCAACAAAATGCAACACCCTTTGTGATTAAAACTCAACAGAAAATTGAAATAGATGATTTTTATCTAAAACTGATAAAAGCTATCTATAAGAAACCCACAGCCAGCATCATATTAAATGGCCAAGAACTGAAACATTTCACTGTAAGATCAAGAACAAGACAAGGATGCCCACTATCACCATTCCTGTTCAATATAGTGCTGGAAACACTAGTTGCAACAAGTAAACAAGAGAACAAAATAAAAGGAATAAAGATAAGAAAGGAAGAAGTTAAATTGTTATTATTTACTGTGACATTATACTCTATATAGATCCTAAAAACTCAGACAAAAGACTATTTGACTTAATCGCCAGATTTAACAACATGACTGGATACAAGATTAACACTCAAAAATCAATAGCCTTTGGATACAGGAAAAATGGACTCATGGAAGGAGAAATCAGGGAATCAACTGCATTCCCAATAGCATCCAAATATGAAATAAGTAGGAATCAATTTAACAAAAGAGGTGAAAGATCTTGATGTTGAAAACTACAGCATTTTCTAAAAATAGAAATTGAACAGGATATAAAGAAATGAAAAGACATCACTTGTGCCTGTGTAGGAAGAACCAATAGCATCAAAATGGCCATACTGTCAAAATTTCTATATAGATTCAATGCAATCCTGATTAAAATCTCAACAGCATATTTCACAGATCTAGAGGAAATATCCAAAAATTCATCTGGAACTACATAAGAACTAGAATAGCAAAAGCAATATGAGGCAATAAGATCATGGCAAGCAGTATCAGAATCCCCAATTTGAAACTATCCTATAAGGCCACTGTGATAAAAACAGCATGATTCTGGCAAAGAAACAGATCTGAGGATCAGTGTAATAGACTAGAAGATCCAGAAACAACCCCAGATATACTAAGCCACCTCATTTTTGACAAAGGAGCCAAACATTCACAATTAAGGAAAGATAGCCTCTTTAACAAGTGGTGCTAGAAAAACTGGGTTTCAGCTTGCCCAAGATTAAAGTTAGAGACATCCTTCTCCATGAACCAAACTAAAATCAAAGTGGATTGGAGATCTAAATATTAAAACAAAAATACTAAACCTGATGTAAAATAAGTTAAGTAGAACTCTTGTGGCTTAGAGAAAGACTTTTATCTACAAAACTAGCAGCACAGTAACTAGCAGAAAGAATGAACAACTGTGATGTTATTTTACTAAAAAGCTTCTACACAGCAAGTAAAACCACTAACAGAGTAAAAAGACAACTTATAATTTGAGAAAGAACTTTTTCCAGCTGTTTCTCAAAGGGCTAACATCTGAATACATGTAGAACTTTAAACTCTGCACCCCTCCCCCATTTAAAGACCCAGTTCAAAAATAGGTATCTGAAATGAACAGACACTTGTCAAAGGAAGAAGTAAAGGTAGCTAAAAACATTTGAAGAAATGTTCAACATCGCTGGTCATTGGACAGATGCAGATGAAAACATTTAATTTTCATCTTACACCACAAAGAATGGCTGCTATCTTGAAGTCGATCAGCAACAAACATTGGCAAGGCTGTGAGGAGAAAGGAACCCTTTTCCACTGTTGGTAGAAACGTAGACTGGTGCAACCACTCTGGAAATCAGCGTGGAAATTCCTTAAAAAATACGACTGATAAATTTGAATCATTTATACTTAAATGGACATACCTTGAGGACATCCTCATAAGCGAAATAAGTAGGTCCCAGATAGGTAAATATTACATATTTTCTATGGTATGAGAAAATAAAGATATAAATGAGTCCTAGAATTGTATATTACATACTGTGAAACAGAAAATACTCAAAATGAAATAGGGTGAAGGGGAAAAATAATGAAATTATAACAAAAAAGAAAGGAAATAAATTTTATGTATATAGGGGGTGGTAGGGTGGGTAGGGCTATGGGAAAAAATGAGAATTAAGTTGTGTCTTATACTCACACAAATCCCCATTGTGGAGTGCAATCATGATGTGTATATGTAATGTACCAATAAAGATTTCAATTAAAAAATAGGATTGAAGGTCTTATTTGACCCTGTTATTACCTTGCTAGATATATGCATGAAAGGATTAAAAGAGTCATACCACAACCACATATGTACACCTATACTTATAGCAACTCCATTTGTGATAGCTAAAACTTGAAAACAGCTCAAATGTCCATCAATGGGAGACTGGATAAAGATGTGTATATATATGTATATGTATGTATATATATATAACAAAGTGATACTCAGCCATAAAGAATGATGAATTTGAATCATTTATACTCAAATGGATGGATGTTGAGGACATGCTCATTAAAAAATGGATGTACGTTGAGAACATGCTCATAAGTGAAATAAATAGGACGCAGATGTGTGAATGCTGTATATTTTCTCTAGTATGAAAAACTGAAGTTGTAAGTGAATGCCAACATATATCATAGATAATGTGAAATTGGAAGAAAATATGCAAAAGGAAAGGGAAATATGCAAAAGATAGGGGAAAGTAAAGGGAGAAAAAAAGATTTTTAACGAAAAGGAAACGTATCTTGCATCTAAGTGGTGCTTGTTGTAAGAAGGGCAAGGAAAAGTGGAAAAATGAAAATTATGAAGTGTTATGTACAAGTACAAATTTCAATGTTCAGTGTAATCATAATGTATGTAAAACCATACCAATAAATTCAATTAAACTATTAGTAACTTTGAGAAGAGGTAGTATATAAGTATGGTATTAATGTATGGACCATTCAACAGTTATCAATCTTGTACATGTTTTTAGCTAAATATCAGTGTAGTGACTGACATTAATCAAACACTTAACATTAGACTCCTTGCTATATTAACTTTATTCCTTCTCAAAACTTCCATGGTAGTTGTTAGTGTCATATTGTACCTGTTTCTAAAGATAAGAAAGTATTCTTCAGAATAGTTTGATAAATTCCCAAAAGTTCAGTATGTAGATAAACAAAGATTTAAACCTACACCTTCTTTTACTATAAATTATTGACGTTACAACTAAATCAGAGTCGGGGAAAGAAATTAAGAAAGGGCTGAAGATAGACAGAGATGAAGTAAAAGAAAGAGGAATGAAAATGAAATGAAATAGAAGATACTCAAAATGTAATAGAGTGAAGGGGGAAAATAATGAGATTATAACAAAAGAGAAGGGAAACCTGTTTCCTTTTGTAGGCTAATTCAAGGACCACGGCTTTATGCTAAAAGTGGGAAAGGGTCTCTAAAGGGCATTAAAGAAAGCAATGGAGTGATCATATTTGCAGTTGAGAAAGATGCTTCTGATTGCAAAATTTAAGAGGGCCAAGATCATGGGCAAAAAGTCCTGTTGTTGAGACCGTTTGAGATGTGACAGATGAGTTTACACAGCTCATTAGTGACAGATGAACCACAGCAGAGTCATCTGCTCCTATAATCATCTCAGTGCTACTTCTTGTTCAGGTCTTCAGTATCAGCTGGTTCCTCTAATTTCAGCCTTTGCAGGCTTTAATTGATTTCCTTCCAATCTGCCACACAGCTCTTGATTCTGGAGCTTGCATTGAACTTCCTGTTATCTTAGCACCACCAAAACAGCCATTGTCATTTGGCAATTTAATATTCACCTCACTTAAGTGACCTAACATTTGTGATCTCATTTGAATATGTTACTTTCAGTTTAAACGCACATGGATAATAGATTCAAAAAATGTGCTTGCATAATTCTTTAAATCTTGTAAAAGACATTAACATTTATCTCCATATGTAATTGAGACTACTACTACCTGTTCAGTGTAAAGAATTTTCTTTACAGATTTCATAAGCTCAGTTTTTTTCAAGGATAATGAGAGTAAATTGTCATTTTGAACACAGGAGTACTTGTCGTGCAGCAGAATTTGTTAAGAGTAGAAATCTAAGTGGAAGGAGGATGACAGTGGGTGGTGAGTTGGGCTAGATCCAGTGACTTGAGAGCCTGTAAGGGTCTTACAGGTTACCAGTGTTCAAGCAAAAATAAGCCGAACTCCAAAATTGAATGTCAGAAGGTTCATGAATAAATTTGGAGAAAAAAGATCAGTGAGGGCAACTATCAGAGATAGAATGAAGGCTCTGCATTCAGGGAGAGGTTGACCTTTAGTCTTGCTATGTCACTCTCATTTGGATTCTGAACCATCTTGCAGATTAGTAAACCACACGCCAAGTCATATCTGATTGGGTCATGGAGGAGTGACATTGAGTCCTAAATATGGTCTCTTTCTAGTTCTTCACTGGCACTAGTACCCTGATTTGTTTCCTGGGGAGCATGGACTAAGCATTTTACTCTGCTGTACCCTTCGGCCATGATGGTTCTACCTTGGAAACGCAGATCATTGATAAATTCCTTGAATCCATAAGCTTAATTCAATCTCTATTCCTTTAAATTATGGGTGTTGGGTATTGTCTCCCAGGGAAGGGAAAACTAACTAACACAAGCTGTTATTTTATTTTTCTTCTATGTTTCCTCTTAGGTAGGAGTTATCCAGACTCCACTGCTATTCTGTGGCTGAAGGACAGTTAGTTTTCTTATAGTTTGATCCTCATTGAAAGAGATGCAGAACTCTTGGAGTCTGCACTTATTTGCAATTACAAGGCCAAAATGAATGGCTCTTTGTTGAAAAATGCAAGTCATAACTGAGTCGCTCAAATAAGTGTATGACAAGTTCTGATACACAAGTTCATTTCATAGAATTGTGCAGTTTGAAAAAAATTATAGATACTTCAATTTATTTTATATGACACTTACAGAAATTTATCATTAATATTCATGCAATTACACTAATAGTAAGAGTCAGACTCAAATCCCCTATTCCTATATCTCGTATTTTCAGAAATACACTAAGCTCTCATAGTTAGGTACAGTATGGTAGTATTGATGGCTTTTCCTGGTGAAGGGAGCGATATTTGGAGTTCTATTCTATTTGGTTCTGTTTGTCCTTTGCCATTGCTATCTGCCCTATCTTATTGGAGATAAACAAGTACTATCAATTTATTCCCCCAACAACTTCTAGTCAGAAGTTATGGTTCTCATTTTTGGTACCTGGAGCAGACTTACCTTTTTCTTGTTATGGCATTTACCTTATTTTGTTATGTATCCTTTACTTTGTATATTATTGTCTACCTACAATCACCGTCTGTCAAAATGTAGATTTAGTAACATAGTTACTGGCATACAAATATATCAGTCAGTTCTTACTAGACAGATTTAATGCAAGATACTCAAATATATAATTTATAAGATTGGCTTACAGTATCCACCCTCAGAGTCAAGTGTGGAAATCCAAAAGAAGGCTGGCTGCATACTGGAGAAGCAAAGGATCTAGCTGGAGGCCTGAAGTTCAACGCAGTATTAGGAGGCTGTGAAGTTCACACAGGAAGTAAAGACCTATGTTTCCATACTGGAAACTAGGAGATGATGTTCATGGTGAAGACTGGAGCTCCTGTGAGAAACAGAAGGGAGCTTTCATTCTACGTTTTCCTATTATTCCCTTCAGGCCACTTTCCTGGCAGTGGTTGCTGCCACTCACACCAGCAATGGGTCTTCTGTCTTTAGTAAATCCCTTTAGCCACACCCAGGACTACGCCAATCCAGTTCAATGGGGCATTTCTTAGTCAAGTTGGCACAATCAGTGATCACACTTATGTACTCAATAAATATGTATGCCAATAAGTTTCCGCTGTACAGCATTTGCCTATATTAGTGATGGATTTAGGGAAAGAAGTATCAGAGAGCATAAGAAGTAAAGGGAAATGTCATCTTTACTGAGAGAGATGCACTGATAAAAGAACTATCTTCTTCCTCATTCCCATAATTAGGAAGTGTTATGCTTTGCTCTGCAGAATTGAACATACTCATACCATACTGGCACATGAAGACTTCATTTACACATGTGAAGGTTTTTGTTTGAATTTAATTTCTCATGATATTAAGTAATTGCAATTCCTTCACAGAGGGAGGGTGTTGCTCAAAAGAAGTGTTTCAAAAAAGGAAAAGATGGGCTGGAGATTTGTCTCAGTGGCATCACACCTACCTCAAAAGCCCACAGTCGTGATTTTGGTCTCTAATTCCAAAGATAGGTAGATAGATAGATAGAGAGATAGAGAGATAGAGAGATAGATGGATGGAAAAGAAAGAGGCATCAGAAATAAGAGAGGTCACAATGAGTTTTTAGGGCTGGAAATTTAGCTCAGTGGTTCTGGCACCTGCCTTGCAAGCACAAGGTCCCTAGTTTTCCATCTCTGGTAACACATACAATAATGTCGGGTGTGAAGACTCACACCCATCAGCAATCAATACCACATATCACAGTGCCAGCTGTGGTGGTTCACACATATAATCTCAGCACTCAGGAGGCAAAAGTAGGAGGATTACTGAGTTTGAGGCTTACCTGGTCTACACAGTGAGATCAAGGTCAGGCTGAACTACAAAGTGAGATCTTGTCTCAAAATAAAGGTCTTTTATCTACAGTTCACAGAACTTAGTGAGGTCTAAATCCTGCAGGAGAGTAGACATACCCAAAAGGATTGGAGGGCCTTCCACTAGACCCTTTCTATAAAAAGAAAAGGATTACATTGGCCAAGATGAAATGAAAATAACAGGTCCCCTGCCCTAGGTGCAGGTAACTGAAGTCTTCTGAATCACTTCACAATGAAGTCAGGGAGAATTCTGCCTACATCCTGCACAATTCAGTAAAACTCTTCAGTGTGAGATATCAGGAGCAGTGTCTTCACCTGAAACTTGCTGGCAATTTAAATTATCAGGCTTAATGGCAAGGGGTTTAGCTCAGCAGCATGGCTGCCTGCCTTGTAAGAGTAAAGTCCTGAGTTTGACCTCTGGTGTCATAAACAAACAAACAAACAAATAAATAAATAATTAAAATTCTTTAGCTCAGTGGCATAACTGCCTGTCTTGAAAGAGTAAAGTCCTAAGTTCAACCTTTGGTGCCATAAATAAATAACAAAACAAACAGAAAACCAAACAAACAAATAAAGAAATAAATAAAATTATCAGGCTCAACCTGTACCATTCCTACTAAATACTTGGGGTAGGTTCCTGCAATTCATGTGTTAACAATCCTATAGTACTGATTTGGAAACTTTCTAAATTTGAAAACTACTGAATTAGGACAAGAAGAATTAGCAAAGTGCATTGGGGTTGAGAAAATGGAGGCAGGGATTTACTTAGAGATTCATAGAAAAAGAGTTCAAACAAAATTAGAGAAAATAACTTAATTCCAAGAAGCAGACCACACCACTTGTCCACTGAGGTATTTTAATATTGAGAAAGCCAGAATTAATTGCTTCCATAATGGCCAACTACTGCTTCCATAGCCAGAAATCTTGAGGTTTCTAGGTGGAGCCAGTATAAAAATTCTGGTAAGGTTAATTTTTTATTGTTGGTCTTCATGATTTTATAAAAGAGAATTTCAGTTTGCATCCTCTCTAGGGCTCTAGTCACTGGTTTAATAAAAAAGAAACTTGGACAAGGCAGGCTTTCCATAAAATTACATCAATGTATGTAAATAAATCCCTGCTACTGGCTTAAGACCGCGTCTGTCCACTTCACAGATAGGCAGTAATCGGAGTGCTTGTCCCCAGTACTAGGAAAAAGGTTGGCACTGAAAGGAAATTTTTCTCTCTTCTCATTTGGAAATATCGCAAAACATATTAGAAAATGGTTTTAAAATGTATCTTGATGGAATGTCAAGCAGAGATGCATAGGTTTAGAAATACTTATGCTTGAGAAGCAGGAAATAATTGGCACAGAAATATGACAGGCCCCTCCCGTACACTGACAGCTGCTCAGTCATTTCCGAGTGGTCTAAAGTTTTTCTACAGACAATCATCTTGCTAATGACAGTAATTCATCACACGAGGTGTTCAGTTTTGAAAATAAAGCATGACTATATATTTTGGAGATTGATAGTGAGGAGTTGCTTATTGATTAGAGTCCTAGAGCAAAAAAATAAATAAAAGAAATATAGCAGAGAGGAGCATTTTTCAAGATCCATCATAAAAGTTAAAGTTATGATAGAAAAAAATCTTCTTAAAAATATCTTACCTGTAACTTTATATAATAAGAAAAGAAAATGAAGTTTTTACTTTATGATTTTTTCAAAACAATTTTGAAAAGACAAATTTATATTATAATATATATGTATATTTAAATATAGGAGAACTTTTGCAAATAGGAAGGGGAACCAGAATTACAGGGAGCAGGGAAGAAGGGAGGGGAGTTAAAGAAGAGAAAAATGTGTTATTTACATGTACGAACTTCCTAAGGTAAATGTGATCATCAGCTGGAAACATGCACCAATACACACACTTATTTTAAAGTTAGTTTTATTCTATTTCCATATTGAGGTAAACAAACAAACATGAACAATGGTATTCAGAGACTTTCAGAGATTAATCTAAAGGGATCTAGGTTTTTTCTCTTTTTAATCTTTAAATATCTTTAAATAAGATCTTCCTCAAATAAGAGAAATTTCTTTACAGAAGAAGTCTTGTCTCTCATGTTCATTGAAAACTCAGCTGGTGTCGGAGAAGTTCCAGAAAACTTGAGGAATTGTCAGCAAAATTCTTGACGTTAATTAATTGTATCTTAAAAAAAAAAAAAAAAAAAAAAAAAAAAACTTAACTGAAGTGTTTTTTCCTAGTGACTGGAATGTTCACATTTAGTTTGCCAAACAAAAGTTTAAATATATATTGTTAGAAATGCTGCAGGCTTTGCAGTGTGGTTTCCACTGGCTGAATATGAGAGCAGAACCAAATGTTTATTAATTCTCTCTGCCACAGAGCTAATAGAACTGTTCTCTTAATTCAACAAACAGAAGCCTGTGTTCTTTGGATGGTTATTTTATTTCCCATGGAATCTGCATGCTGTTGGCTGACAATCACAATGGTTATGTATCTATTTGGCTCTAGATGGCTTTACTGGAAACAAAAGCCATCTTTTAATTTGTTTTGCAATAGTTCTGAAAGTACACATTCAAAAATTCTTGGGAAAGTTTCTGAAAATGATCTCTTTTTTTCTGGGATGCTTTTTATCAGCTATTAAAAATAAGATAAAAGCCAACTGATTGACAGATGAATTCTTACATAGTTCATGTGCTTTTCCTATTGCATCTGAGATCTATTGATCATCTTTTTTCTCCACATGTCTATCCTCCTTTCCACGTACCTTAAGAAAGTAAGAGAAATGATCATACTTAAAAACTACCATAATAGGACACAGAAAATGGGTGGTCACTACCTACACTCTGGAGCACAGCTGCTTATATTCAGATATCTTCCTTGTGTTCTCAGCTTTTTGATCTTGGGTCAAGTACTTAATCTCTTCAGCATTTATTTTGCTCACCTATAAAAAGAGCAGAAGACAATTATGACTCTTCTATAGGAGTGATATGAGAATTAAATTAAGCTGATTCATGGAAGAGCACACAAATAGGGCCTGACAGGTCGTAAATGCATCTGCTGAGTCACAGTTAATGTTCCAGCTGTTAGCAACTTCCATCACAATGTGATTCCTACCTGATGTTTAACTTTGCTTTAATGCACCTGTTTTTATCAGTGGACCAATAGGTTTCTTCTGAGTTATTCAAATATAAGTATAGCAAAGTTTCTCACTTTTAAAATATTTTTTGTTAATTTTAAACTATCAGTAAGTTATAGTCATAACTAAAGGCTGATTAATGCAATTGGTCACTGTTTAATTTTCTGATTTTAATCTCCTGAAAACACAATTCTAATCTAGTTAGAATCACATCTACACTCAGAATAATTTGACTCAATAAAGTAATTTGTCAATAAAGCTGACACCCTGAAACACATGCGTTGTGTACTTAGTATAATCTGTTTTGCTTTACAGAAACCTCTTTGCTTTTAGAAATGATAGTGTTAGATAAATCACCTTGGAGAAAGTGAGTGAGGTGTCGCAACATTAAACTGAATTTTCTTTGGATGTCAGTGTTAGCTGGTTTCATAGAAAGTGTGGCTAAAAAGTAAAAAAAAAAAAAAAAGAAGAAGAAGAAGAAGAAGAAGGAGGAGCAGGAGGAGGAGAAGAAGAAGAAGAATAAAGAGGCTCTTGTAACAATATTCATTATAGGAATGAATCAGGATCCCTGGAAGTGAATGAATTTAAATGTCACAGCTGTATTTCTGATCTTATGGCAATAGTATCTTTAATAGCTACAACCTTGTAAATGGCTTTTCTTTAAATGAGTAGCACTGATACTACAGGTCACTATAGGACTGATAAGATTGTGTTCTCAAACCAAGAGCAACTTATTTTTAGAAATATGAATTCTTTGCCCCATTTAAAACCAATTGACCCAGAAATTCTGGAGCCCAGCCCCACAACCTGTGTTGTAAACTCTTTCCTGATGTCTCTGAGACAGTTGTTTGACATACTGAGAAGGGCTAGTGGTACTCAACTAGGATTATGCATCAGAATCACCTCTGGAACCTTCATCCTCATAACTTTAATTAGGTTAAAGTAAAAACAAATTAATTAGGTTAAGGTAAAAACTCAAGTGATTTAAGTGCAAACAAAGGCCAACATTTGTATCTTTAGTCCTTTGCATGCAAGCACAAAACAAGGAATGTCAATGTTGCTTGAAAAGCCACAATTTGAAAAGGTTTTTCATGTGAACTGAATATGTCCTGCTGAAATTAATGTTCTGAATTCTAACTCCTAGCATGATGGCATTTGGAAGTGGGACTGATTAGGGCATGATTAGGACATGAGAATGGAGCTCTCATAAATGAAACTGGTCCTCTTACAAGAGAAACTTCAGTAGAATTTGGTAGTCCCCTACTTGATGAGGGAACAATATATTTCTGAATCAAGCTATTTCTTAATCAGATTCTAGTACAGATGCTTCCAGCAACCTGATCTTGGACTTCCAAGCCTCTCAATTTGTGAAAAATAAATTTCTGTTGTCTATAAGATGCCCAGTCTGTGGTATTTTTGTTATAGCAGCTGGAGCATACCAAGATAGCATCCATTCAAAATAGCTATTTCTAGCATCTGTGGTTTTTGAATTCTTTCACACTAATCTTTACTGTGTTTGCTTCACTGGGGAAGATATCTATTCAAATGCAAATATCATTTGTGAGAAGTGATATCTGGCCTTATAATAATACAATTTTCTCACCCAGAAACTCTTCGATAGCAGTGGTCCTCAAATAGCAGAGTGTATCAGAATCACAGGGGATGTTAGTTTAAACAGAGCTTCCTATCTTCATTTCCACAGTTTCTGACTTAAAAAGGTTTATTAAGAGCTAAATAATTTGCATTTCTAACAAGTGCCATGTGAGCTGGTTTTCTTTGTCTTGAGACTTTGAAAACCATTACTGTAAACATAGAGAGTCTTTATTAATGGGATTTGGACAGATCAGAACAAGTAAAATGTCATGATGCTCTTCCTCAAATGGGTGACTCAAGCAATAGGGAGGTCATTCTGAGGTCAAGAAATAGGTGGTACAGGGCTGGGGATTTAGCTCAGTGGTTCCAGGGCCTTTCTTTCAAGCGCAAGGGCCTGAGTTCAATCCCTGGTAACCACATACAATACTGGACAAAGAGACTCATGCCTATCACCAATCAGTAGCACATACCACAGTGCCAGGCATGGTGGCTCACACCTGTAATCCCAGCCCTTGGGAGGCAGAGACAGGAGGATTGCTGTGATGTGAGTTTGAGGCTGAGCTCAGGGCCAGTCTGAACTACAAAGTGAGAACCTGTCTAAAAAAAAAAAAAAAAAGGACAAAACAAAACAAAAAAGAGATATAGGTGGTAATCCTAGAAAGAAACCTAAAGTCACATTACTATGATTATAATTTAATTGATAGTATCAATTTATTGTTTATAAATCTTTGTTCATAGTTTCCTAAAATGTAGTGTTCTGCAAAATAACAATAAGAGTTTGGTTGAAATAAAGATGTCTGGACCTTGTCTTTGCACTCATTTTTAAGTAAGCAGGAGAAAAATCCGTGAAGGATCAATCAAGGTCATTTGGCTGCTAATGAACTCTGTTCTTTCTTTTCTTTTTCATCATCCTTTTTCCATTTTGGAGGAATTCTTTACTCAGAGGTCATTTACTGTTATGAAGATGATGATGATGATGATGATAATATAATGAGGATGGTGAAATTTCAATAGATTAAGAGTCAAATGTAAGTGTTATTCTTTCAGATAATAGTTTAATATGTTTGCTTTGTTCAAAGGATGATTGTTTGAAACTCTTGGCACTTAGAGTTTCTATTTGGAAAATTTTAACTTACTATTTTAATATTTGAAGTTCATATTAACTCATACTATGTATCTTTTTAAATGAATAGTTCTCAGACTACTCCAAATTTAGGAGGGATGAGACATTCTTCGAAAGTTCCACTACTCTTAGTTGTCAAGGTTGATTCAGGTGGAAAATAACACATGAGAATAGACAAAAGAGCTGTACATTAGAAAATTTTAATGACAGTTGAGTTTACTGTGCAATGATAAGAATCACATTCTTGCTATGTGTGGAAATATGCAGAGGTGGAGTCCATAGATTATTGTAATTTGAAATATCACTTCTAAAAATAATTAGCAGTTATTAGCTTTTTATTTCCTGTTCCTTTTTCAAACTCTAAAGCTACCCTTCAGGTAGTATAATGAGCCTCAGGAATTCCTAAATAGGAGCAAACATTATTTTCCAAGTATTTCTCAAATAATAAATTGGGACAGTTACTCTGATAGTTATGAATAAGGAAAGGTTCTCTAAAAGATATAGCTGGGTATATTTTTTAAAAAATAATGAAAGCCCTTATAGAATCTATTCACTAGGAAGGAGAGAAAATAGTTCAGTTCTTGGAGAATATTTTGCTCTTTTAAAAACAAAGTTAATGAATACTTCTATTATCAAAGGATACTGTCAGAGGAAGTCCTCCTATCTAAAAATCTAAAGTACTCATTGAACCATAAAAACATATCAGTTGAGAATATTTAAGTAATAATTTGATGTTTTGAAGGTATGTTTACCCACATTGCTTAACTAGAAATTTTCCCTTCCAGAAAATGTTACGTTTCACCAAATCTTATTGATATACCTGCAGAATGGCTGATCTTCCTCCAGGAGGAGTTGTTGGAGATTTTCCTCTGAAAGCCTTTCTTTATTCAGTCTATCTCTGAACTGTGTTATACACTGACAGACAATTGAAATATATCTGCCATAAAGCTGTAACAAAAAGACATTTTGCTGGAGTCACTTCCTTTAACTGCAGGTAAATTTGCTCAGAACGGGCTTATGCATTGTTTGGCATTGGGAACCTTTTTTCACATTTCTAATGAAGTTGTTATCATCTTCACTCATTCCACTTTGTGCTCATATTTAATGCAGAGACAGGGAATAGAGGTAACTGAGTATTGGAAAACGTTGCCAAGTTTCAAGGTCCCCAGGTTTGTGTCTTCAGGAGAACACTCCAGAATATTTCCTAATTGTGATGCTTTAAAACAGTTAGTATTCATCTCAGGCAGATAGGCAATTCCTGTATTCACGCCATACTAGGTGTTATGCTATAGAAGGCATAAAAAATGCTTCAAGCAGTATGTTTTCCTTTCTGGCATTTTGGAAGAACTAAATGCGGGGAGGTGTGAATGTCACTCTGAATTTACTTGTTTTTGGTTACAGAGGGTTATTTATTAAGACCATGGAGATACTTTTGTGAATGATACCTTATAAAATAAAAGACTATTACTACCCCTTGTTCTGTTACTGTTCCTACTTTTCAGCAATAATATGCATCTGATCTTGGTGTAAATGTCATATTGTGTGAATATGCAAACATCACATCCGCCTACATATGTTCTGTTGCTTAGTAATTCTTGGCACTGGAGCACAGTGAATTCTGTGCCTAATAAATGAGATATCCATCAGAATGAAAAATGAACTATGCTTTTCTCCAGAATAAAAAAATCATTATTTCAGATTTTAGTTTTGAAAACAGGATACAATCTTATGGATGGTAGTAAAGAAATTTGAAGGAAATTGTATTCAGGACTAACATCTGTTCACTTATTCATCAATAAAGCTCACCACTTGTGAGACCATAGGCCAATACTGAAGTGTTTAAAGACACATGAAATTTCAGATATGTTTTATTTTTAAAAAGTTAATTTAGTTTTTAAGAAAATACAAAGGTATCCTTCTATAGTAGAAAGCATGTACTCAGAAGTGAATTCTAGATTTATGCCTTGAAGATCAATGAGTTGCACTCATTTTAGTATAGTTATAAAATTCATAGCATTGAATGCTCGTTATAGGAAAACAATGAGCTCCAATAATCTAATGCTGAACCTCAAAATAATAGAAAAAGTGGAAAAAGATTAATCCAAAGCTTGTACAAGGAAGGAAATTATAAGGATGATAGCAGAAATTAACACAATGGAAAGAAGTCTCCATTTTTAACTGTTATCCCACATTCTTTTTTAAAATGTCCATATAATACATTTCTGCAAAAGAAGTTATTGGTAGGGATGAATTTCAAATTACTGAATTAAAAGAACTCTCTTTTACCATAATTTATTTTTTCTGTAAATTTCAGAGACATTGCTTCTCAGTAATTAAATATACTTTAATAGTGATTTTGAATTTGCCAAACAAGGTAAATTATGTCATGTTCTAGAATATCATCCTCGAAGATTTTCTTCCCATCATCAGTATTTTCTTAACTTTTATTTTTTATTTATAGAAAAGCTTTTTAAAAAATCTAACTGAAGAATTAGTGCTCTTGCAAAGATACACGTATGTATTCAAAAACTCTAGGAAAAAGTTTGACAGAGGCACAAAGAAACTTGAGAGTTTTAAAAGAAAGGAATCAAGGCTTATGCATATAAGGGGTGGGAGTTGTATGGAAGCCTGGGAAATGGGAAAAATGAGAATCAAAATGTGTCATGTACAGGTACAAATTCTCAATGTTGAACGTGCTCATAATGTATGTATAAAATTTACTGATAAAATCAATTAAAAAGAAACAATATGTTATCACAAAACAAAGGGAATATAGAAATAGATCTAAAAGAAGACAGGAACAAATTAGATGAGTCCTAAAGATTGCCTCATGTTAAAGAAACTTTAAAAATTAGTTGTAGGGCCAGGGATTTAGCTCAGTGGTTCCCAAGCCTGTCTTGCAAGCACAAGGGCCAGGGTTCTATCCTCGGTAACCACATACAGCAGTGCTGGCCATGAAGACACACGCCCTTCAGCAATCAGTACCACATACCACAGTGCCAGGCATGGTGGCTCATGGCTGTAATCCCAGCCCTTGGGAGGCAGAGGCAGGAGGATTGCTATGAGTTCGAGGATGAGCTCAGGGTCAGCCTGAACTACAAAGTAAGACCCTAACTCGGAAAAAAAAAAGTAAAAATCAGATTAAGAAAATATTTTGGAGACAGTTGTCAATGTGTCTTAAGTCACAGATTCTCCTGAGGAGAAGGCGTATGTGGAGTTCTGTTCTCCAGCTAAGTAAAGGAATTCTAAAGAGACCACTAGGCATTAAATTTTGGAGTTTTAGAAGGCACAGAATGTGCTGATTGGGAAATGGATTCTGAATTTTCAAGGTTTCCTGTAGGTGAGCTATTTACAGTGTGGGATAAATCCAGAATGGAATCTTCTTAATTAATTAAATATGTATTTTATATCCCTTCTCTTATGGAAATGTAGAGTAAAAATATGAATGATGCTTCAAACTCAGTGACTTTTATTTCACTTGCAACTCCGGTGCATCTGGGCACATGCCTGGACTCTAAATGCTGACACTTTTCTTTCTCTCCATGTATTAGCACATGCTTACTGTTCTGCATAGCTCAAGCTTTTCTCAGTGTACTCAATATGCCTATCCAAGGACTTTTATTACATTTCAACAGCTGTCCCGTGAATATCTCACATTTACAAATATAGTTATCTCAACTAGCCCTTCCTTTTATTTTCTGTTTAACCTAAATGACACATTTATCCACTTTGTTGCCACTGAATTTACAATGTGAGTAAACTATGATACTTCAATTATTCCTTTGTATGTTGGCCTATAAATGACTGCAAAAAGTTAAGTCCCCTATCGCTCCTCCTGTCTTCATCCTTACATAGTTCAGAGTTTCCATCTCTGTTTTACCAAAATGTATTGTGAATAAAATATGTAGCGTGAAGCTACATAAAACAACAACAACAAAAAACTAAGCATATAATTTCTGATAAAGTCCTTCAATGTGACAAACAATTTCTACCTTCAACTTACACCTGCCTACACTGTGGCTAGGACTTTTGTCACTCTCTGTCTCTTACATTAAGGTCTGATGACTATAAACTATAGTTCTCATTTATATCATACCCACATCCCTTCTGTGTCCTTTTCTCATGACATTTTCTCAGCCTAAAATATCTTCAGCACTGCTATTTATATGTTAAGATTAAGCGTAGCTATTAAAACTACGGAGATTTTACTAAATGCTCAGTGTATAGTGGTTAGATTCACCCTGAGTATTTTTGACCCTTATAGTATCACTATTTTGTTTTTGTTTTTGAGGTAGGGTCTTGCTTTGTAGATCAGGCTGGCCCTGAGCTCACTATGTAGCCCGGGCAAGCCTGGAACTCACAGCGATCCTCCTGCCTCTGTCTCCCTAGTGCTGGGATTACAGGTATGAGCCACCATGCCCCACACTATTGTATGTGGTGCTGATTGCTGGTGGGTGTGAGTCCCCAGGCCAGAAATTATTGTTTGTGTTTACTGGAGATCAAACTAGGGACCTCGAACTTGCAAGGCAGGTGCCTGAACCACTGAGCTAAATCCCTGGCACTATTTTGTATTATTTATTAGGTTCTCCTATATTATTTTTGAATTTCATATATGCAACAAAGTGCTTGGTATATCTGAGTCATCAGATGAATGAACGACTCAGTAGCTACAGTCTTGCTCTGTATTTTACGAAGGGAGCATCAGGTAATATTTGGTGTAGTAGGTTCCAAAGACACTCAGGATCATTGATCAGACTAAATATGCCTGTGGTGCAATGAAAGTGATATTTTGAAGTTAGAGAAGTTTTGAAGTTTCTTGTGAGATGTGTAAAAAGAAAGGGATATGAGTCAACAGTTAGGCGATAGAGCAACAGTTAGGAGATCTTGGCAGTGGTCCAATGTGAGTATATTTAAAGTGGGAGTGGGAAAGGAAATGAGTAAATTTGAAAGATACCATAAGAAACGATCAGCCAGGAAAATCAAGTTTATCAGCTGTAAGTGCTAGTGAGGGAAAATGTCTTAAACGTTGAGAAGTCTTAACTGTATAATTGATGGCACCTAGATAGCAGTGAGTAATTTAGAAAAGAGGTATATGCTACTTGGAATTAGGAAGATGGTGATTTGTTTAGAATTAGTATTATTAGATGTACTGAAATTTGTGGCATTTTTAAACTTCTGACATGATGAGATTACTGTTTGTTTTGTCCTATAACCATGAGAAAAGTGGACTGAATAAAAAACTAATGACATCAGATATTAGACAATAGATGGTGAAACTATGGACACTAAGGAAGAGAAAATAGACAAGGTGAACTCTATAAAATCCCTGGCTTCCTTTTGGGAGTCACCTAATCAATTATAGCATAAGGAGAGTTTAGAAGTAGGCTGGAATTTGGGAGTAGAAGTTATGATAAAGCAGGTAGAATTCTTAGGACAAAGTAGCAAAGAGCAAGACACTAAGAAAAAAAGAGAGTTGCTGAAATACATTTGGAGTTTTCCTTAATGTGCTGCTTAATGATAATTGTGTTTGTGCAGGGTGAAAATTGATGAAGCCAGACAAAACAAAACAAATAAACAAACAAACAAAAACTACAGCTATCATGGAGATTCAAGTAGATCAGTTCCTAGGATATTCCCAGAGCTAGGAGTTTCCACCAAGCAGAATGGAGGGTCCTTATTGGACAACTGAGATAGTCTGCAGTGTACCAACAGTGAGTAGCCAATTACCACTGAGAAAAGGTTTTCTAAACAAACTCAAATAATTCTTACAACTGTATCTTGAATATATTAGATTGATCCATGAGTTGAAAATATGAAAATTAGTTTGATGAAATGAGACAAAATTCATGTAAGTAAAACATTTTTAAAAGAGTAAAAGTGACAACTAAAAAATTAAAATAAATTTGTTAATTTTTGTAAGAATAAGCAAAATATAATAAATGAGACTAAATTTTTAATATTTCATTTAAATTTTTAAAAATATCAAAAATAACCAAAAAGGGTAAAACTAATTCAAGAAAAAAAATTTAAAAATGGATAGGTGCATGGTCAGTAATGAATTTGGATTTGTAATTTGAAATATTCCCCACCACCCAAAATTTCAGTCTTAGACAAAATCACCTATGAATTCTGTCATAAGTTTAAAGGAGAAATAATACTATTAATTTTAATTTTTCAGAAAATAAAAGTGAATAAGAAGGTACAAGCTCATTTCATGAAGGCTTTATCAACCAGAATCCAAATTTAAGTAAAGACATTACAAGAAGAGAAAAATTAGAGTTTAGTATTTTTATGAATTTAGATTAGATGCAAAAGTAAAAAAAAAAAAGAAAACTATTTAGTGATCAAATCTGGCAACATAGCAAAAAGATAAATCATAACCAACTGGGATTTATGCCAGTAATAAAAAGTTGTGCCAAGCACTGGAGATGTATTGATGTAGTTTACCATCACTGTAGTATAAAAGAGCAAAGAAAAATGAACACAGGAAAACAGAAGTTCTTGGTTAAGGGTCAAGAGAGTCCACTTGTAGAACAACCACCCATTTTAGTAAACAAAATCATATCAGAAATAAAATCAATAGACCTATTGATTAGGTCTAAGTATTGTTTGTAATTGCCCTTGTATCATAGCAGTACAGAAACACATCATCTCAAGCATAGTATAACTAGTTTCCTTATATTTCCCATCTTACCATTTAAGAAAAAATTTGGCCACCTTTGCCTTAACTAGGGCAAAAATGAAACAGAAAGCAAAAAAAAAAAAAAAAAGTAAATGAGTCCTAGCATTGTATGTTATATATTGTGAAATAGAAAATGCTCAATGTAAAATAAGGTGAAAGGGGACAATGTTGAGATTGTAATAAAAAAGTAAGGAAACAAATTTTATGTATATGGGGGGGTGGTAGGGTGGGTAGGGCTATAGGAAAAAATGAGAATTGAGTTGTGTCTTATACTGATACAAATCCCCACTATGGAGTGCAATCATGATGTGTATATTTAATGTACCAATAAAGATAAAAAAAAACAGAGAGAAAGGAGAGAGAATGAGTACAGAACTTACAAAGCAAGAAATGAATTGCCTACATTGTGGAAAATAACCACATACAAAGAGAGTCCTGGCTTCGCAAACAAAACAAAACAAAACAAATAAACAACAACAAAAAAAAAACAGTAATTAAAAGTCAGAGATCACAAAGTGTAGATTTAAAATTCATGTTTTCACTTTATGGGCCACAAACAATTGAAATCTAAATACTTAAAAAGTAAGAGCATTTTAGTATATCATTGAAAAACTAAAGACAAAATTTTAAAGTGTGAATGGAAGAAAAGTCAACCAGAATTTTCTATTCAGTGAAAATGCCTTGCCAAAAGGTTATCGTTTCCAACTCTGCATTTGACTTTCTTTTTCTTTTTCTACTTGTATTAAGCAATAAAATGGCATTCTCAGAAATCATGAAAATAAATTCTGATTTTTGGGCTGGCTATGGCCTAGAATATATGCGCTCTAAAGACTGGAAGTGACCAAATTTCTCCTGACAGTGTTAATCTGTAAAATCCAATATAATTTATATAGTTTGCTGTAGGGAAAATAAAGATTTTAGAAATGCATCCTTGGTACAACTATTTGTGGAAAGAAAGATTAGACATTCAGTACCTCAACAGTTAGCATCTGATACATCAAACAACTCAACATGTCTAAACTCTTGCTCACAAAGCCATCTTCAGGTCATTGCGAGGTTATTCATCTACTTCTGCCAAGACAAAAAATGTAACATCTATACACAAACAACTCTCACTTCCCCCTTAGCAGTATCATTTTTGTTAAATTAATAAAGTGGCATTCTACCTGATTATCATTTTCTTAGTTTTGTTAACATGAGATGACCTCCTTTCCTGTGACTAGAACTGTATCCCGAATGATCAGTTTTCTAGCCTTTTAAGACTTCTCTGAAAGATTATTTTCTCAGGCATGGAAATCTGTAAGTGATAAATAAACTCCTGTAGTTTTCATTCTGTATTTTGTAACTTCAAATTTTATATCACTTCTAATGTACAGGATAACTGAGAGAAGATTTCAGGGTACTAGTCTTATGTCCCTTATCTAAATTTAAGAACTCTACATATTTTCCTACCTTTGTTTTAGCATTTTATTTGTATACTGCATACATATGCACATGTATGCATGTACAAATATCTTCCTAATTATGTATTGGAAATACCATAATTCCTTTCCCCAAAATACCTTTCTCTCTTATTTTATTATAATTATCAAAATCAGAAAGATCCTAACATTTAATTTGAAATATCTAATTTATAGTTCATGTTCCCTTGTAAATTTTCTGGAAAATATCACTTACAATTCTTCTTTTAATCCCCTGTTAAATGCTCAATGCATTAATTATCATGCATTGAATTCGGAGTACTATATTCTTTTTTTAATATTTTGTTGTTATATCACTCATTTTTTCTTTTGTTTTGAATCTTTCATTTTTATAATACAATGCAATGTCCCTTACAGACTGTTTTTATTTCCTATTGAATGGTTTGGCTTATATGTTTTTGGTGAGGAAACCACAGAAGTGATGTAGTTTATCTTACCAAATCATGAGTATGCGGTTCTCAATTGTATTTTTCTCAATTATAATAATGTAATGTTTTATCAGTTGATTAAGATGCTGTCTGAAAAATACCTTTACCGGAAAGATAGTGTTTTAAATTTCGAGATTGTTCTTTCTTTACTGTTCTCATATTAATGTCTTCTGATATCATCGGGGATGTTATAGCTTTCTGATCTTGAATGAATGAAATCATAATGAATGAAAAAATGAGCTGAGAAGGTGAAAATCCAGGATCTGATCATCAGTAACACAAAATAAGATAGGAAAGAAATTTTACAATTCATTGAAATTATTAAATTTTTGGTATAAATTTGATCTTAACCTTTTAGACATATTTATAGTATCTCCATTGAAGTTCACTCTTTCAGTCCAGATAATCTTTATTTGTATTGTAAACCTTTTCTCTTTATGACATATTCTAGTTTGTTAGTATTTACTAATATATTCAAAGAACAGTTTTTATTTTCTCTACTGCACAATTATTTTGTTCCTATTAATTCTGATTTATTACTCTTTCTCTGTATATTTCATTTTTTTTTTTAGATTCTGTACATATTCCTCTGAGCTGCTTTCATTTGAAGCTACTCATTTTCCTTCATTGAGCTGTATGCACAGGAATATTATGCAATGCACTGGGATAGGTTTTCATTAAATAACCAATGTGATCTATTTGTAGACAGAAGTTTGGGGGTACGTTGTTTAGTTTTCAGCTTAAATTTTCAGTGTAATAACAAAGATCTTCTATGTCTGAGCTGGCCAGTGACTCTTAGGCATTTGTGGCCTCTGAACATCTGATATGCAGCTAATTCAATTGAGGTTCTAAAATTTTAATTTTTTTGTAACACTCAAAATTTTAAATATACATAGCCACATGTCATTAGTGAATACTTCTGAAAACATAGCTACAGCTTTCAGTAATTTAATTTCTAAACTTATAAAAAGTATAATAGGAGGTGAAAACTAATGAGACTATTTTTAAGTCTCTTGATCTGAGTCAAAATGCACAATATCCTAGAGAGGGTATTAGAATCAGAGTGGGAATTAGGTTATCTCTAGATAACTTTGAACTGTTCTCTTAGCTGTTAGAAGTTGAACCTGTGATCACCAATTATATAGAAGGAAATAATACCTGTTGCATTAAACAGCTTTTATTTCATGATCAATAAAGCTTAAGTATGACTCTTGTTAAATAAAGGAATATGAATTAAGCCTATTATCACCTTGAAATAGTTAAAAAACGTGATACCACTGTGATATATGTGCACACATGTTGAGAGCAGAACATTTTATAATAGTTTTATCTTGGAAACAACACAAATGCCCACCAACTGGTAACTGGATAAAGATGTGGATTTTTAAAAAAAATAAAATGGAGTACTATTCAGTCACGAATAATGATAAACTAGAGATATTGATAGCTAAATGGCTGCATACTGAGGCCATAACCTTAAGTGAAATAAATAAGACACACATGTGTAAAAACTGAATTGTCTTTCTGGTGTGAGAAACTGAAACTGTCAATGAAAACCAGAATATGTAATAGATAATGTGGAATTGATGAGAAAAAGGTTCAAAGGGCAAGTGAAGGTGGTATGAGATAGGAAAGATGAGAAAGAAGAAAATATGAGAAAAGAAGGATAAACTAGAAACAAAGTTCTTTCAATTGTCAAAGAAGAATGTGATCATAATATATTTCTAAAGTGTACCAATAAATTTTGTTCAAAAACTACCACTGACAAATACTTCAAAACATTCTTTCCCTTTATGAGTGTCTTTTGTTTCTACATTTCAAATTTCTTGTTTATTATATGAATCTTAATTCCTTGTGCTCCAGGGCAGGACAGTGATATTGAAATAGTAAAAATATATATCAAAATGTAAAAAGAACAGCAGAGGGATCTACAGAAAAGCAAAGAAAATCAAAAGGTTGGATTCAACAAATAACTGTGTCTGTACTTAGAAATGGTGACAAAAGAACTGCACACAATTTGGAATTTAATTATATATATTTTTTATCTTTATTGGTACATTAAATATACACATTTAATTATATTTTTGAGGATATGATTACAAGTCTCATGCTTTTTCGCTGTAATTTTCTGTATCCTGCTAAATGTTTTGATTACCTATTTCAGAGTTTCCATAATTTTGAGTTAGTGAATAATGTGTACTGATATGTACCCCAGATACAGTGATAGGTTATCTTCACAGAATCAAATGTAGTTATGCTTATGTCTAGTGAAAACTTATGCAATTGCCATCTTCATGAAAAGGAACTTTAAAAAGTCCTGAGTTTCAAAGGATAGAATCAGATTCTCCAGGTATTAAAAAAAAAAAATTCTCAAGAGTACTATGAATAATGCCTTCCAAAAATAAAGCTCTTGCTCTTGGTAACACATCAAAATTGCAACATCGTAAGTAGCAGTGTAGAGAAAAGAATGAAATAAGTATAAGAATACTTCAGAGCATGGGATCTTTAAGGATAAAATTCCTTTAGGATATTGTCAGGTTGGTAAGATACTAAAATTGCAGCTCCTTTATAAAAGGTCACCATCAGAGAGATTAATTTTAGAAGTATAGCATCAGAGAACTGTTTCTATTGATGTAGGCTACTTTGTTGCACTCCAAAAATGTGTCAAGAGTAACAAATCGATCTGACATGTCCGGTCAAGAATCTCTTTTAAGCAGAAATCATGGCTTGCAGGTTACTGTTATGTTTTAATTTTATTTTCCAACCACAAAAAGGAGTCTTTGTTTGCAGTCAGGATGAACACCTGTGTAATCCTTAAACGTTTACAGACATGTCTTTAAAAGCTCCATGGTGCAGTTAAGATTTAATCTATCAAAGTGGTATAAATAATGTAGACATAGCCCTAGGTGCCAATTCTTCCCACAGCAAATAGAAAAACATAACAGTAAGAACATTGCTGATTCTCACATAGCTCAAATAACACTGCCAAGAAGGGCAGAGGGGAGCAGAGCTGTTCTGGAGATACGGCTTTGGCATTATTATTAATGTGCTAAAGTCTAGAAATTGCAGATAGAGTTCTGGCAAAGCTAAAATTCAGCAGAAGAAAAAAAATTCAGATGATTTATGCTAAAATACTGTAATGTCTTTTGGAAATCATTGCAATTAAAAAGAAGATGGTTATGAAAATGGTCAAGCAGTTCCAAACCTAAACCTTGGCCTTCCATAATTTCACTCTGTTTTGAAGGGTGGACTCACGCCAGGAAAACATCTGTCTTTTGAATGTGAAAAGTCTATCTTAATTTAAAATCAGCCATTTATTAAATATAATGTAGAATATGTAAAGCACTGTTGGCTACTATAATCCATAATGAATAATAAAAAGCTACTGTAATCTTAAATTTTAAAATCTAGTAGGAAAGATAAGGAGAATATATTTGACAATAGATAAATTTTAACAGGAAACTCTATTTCAGGTGGATTGATCTGGGAACATCTTCTTGGCAAAAGAGCCCATGGGATAGTTAAGAGCAAAGTTTGGCGCAAGTGGATGAGATGGTGGAGAGATATCCATGGCAGGAATGATACAGAGGAAAGGAAAGGAAAGCAAGTGACACAATGTAACCAATTTTAGTGGAAGGATGGATTTATTATAAAAAGAGAGGAATTAGTTTGAAGACATACTTTTCTCTCAGATTATGTGAGGACTGAAATACCAAGAAGAGATTATGTAGTTATTCAAAATAAATAAATAAATGGAATGAAACAAGAGTCTGTGGAAAGATAAGCTTTACAGGTAGAAATCAGCACACTCGAGTTGTTCAATATTGAATGAATGAACAAATCTGGATATCGCTCCTGAACATGTACTATCAGTCTTGCTATATACACATAGATAGATTAACCAAAAGCAGAAAAATTAGAAAAAAATTATCATTCTATTTGGAATAGAATAAAATTCAAGATCAGGTACTGTAAATATTTATATATATATGCATATATATGCATACACACACACACACACACACACACACACACACATATATATATATATGTGCTCTTTCTGTGGCTACCTATGTCAGACAAGTAGGGTGGTATCTTTTAAAAATCTATATACATTTTTATTGGTATAGGTTTGTGATACACAACTATAGTTATTGGGAACTGATACATATACATACCACAAAGTAATCATTTTTTAGTTCCCTTTGTCCCTATCACTACCTCTTCTCCTTCCCAGATTCCCTCTCCTTTTCCACAAATTTTATCTCTGTTTCATGTCATTTCTCTTTTATTTTGCTCTTGAAATTATTTATATTTGATATTTCACACATAAGAGAAACCATGTAATATTTAATCTTCTATATCTGGTTTATTTTATCTAGCATTGTACTCTCAAGAAGGATTGGTTGTACAAATGACTCAAAACTAACTTTTCGTGGCTGAGTAATGTTCCATTTTTTGCATAAGTTTTTCATATTTTCTTTTTTACTCAGTGAACCCAAGCTGTTGTTTAGTATATGATCTTCTCTGCTGGGAGGAGAGATATTTTATGTTTTTCCATTTTTCTGTCTTCTTGGAAAAAAGATATTTGTGTTCCAGGTTTCTTTCTGAGATAGATCTCTTAAATCTTCTCAGGCCATGTGAGCTACCTCCACTTTTGTACTATAATGTGCACCAGTTTTGTTCTATTGCACATTCTTAAGTAGAGTTCACTACTGCAGATGTAACAGCCCATGCTTAACATTCTACTCACTTTTTATTCCTATTAAAGTACATTTTCATGAAATATCCACTGAGTTAAATGTTTTGCAGTATCATGACAACACAGTGGAGAACCTACAAACAGTTTATCCTCAGAAAATGAAAAAATAATCAAGTTCTTCTTGACTCTATGGATGCTTCCTTTTTATCTGGGATGGGGGTGGACCATAAGGAGATTAAAATTCTAAGTTTATTTGTGAATTCAAGATTTAGCCTTTTGTAAAATACTTTCTTTTTGGTTTTATACATTTCATATGTATATATACATATGCACATATGTTTCTATATGTATAAGTACATAATCATGTATATTTTATATATAATCGCAGAAGTATCTCTTTTTTGATATACACACATTTTTGCTTTACAGGAATATTTGCAAAACCAGTAGGTTTCTGCCAACCTGAATTCCAAAACAGGTTCTATAGAAAAAAATGAAATAATCAAAATAAGTATTCCTCTTTCAGATGTACTTTTACTTAGTTACTTGTTTAGTTATATATTTTTCTGGAGATTTCTGAATCCACTCTTTAGAAATGAGTAATGAGTTGACAGCATGTTAAACAAAACATATAGGAAAGTCTGAAGGAAAAGAAAAGTTTACAAAGTGTTATGCATAGAAGTAAGCTTCCTTATCACTGAGCATTTTGCTTTGTTTCATGCCATCCTGAAAATCTATGATTGGTTTTCAAAAGGCATGTGTGGTCCCTGGAATCATGCTACATTTTATAATATGTGTATTTTTCTCTGGAAAAGTTCCTATTTTTCCCTTTTGGAAAAATTCAACTTTTAAGACAACCTAAAACCCCAAAAATGTTCTACTTTATACATTTTAATGTGCTAACAATGTAGTACATGTTTGATATTTAGGAATAAGTACTAGAACAATTTACATATAGATCATATCAAATTGACTATTTCTTAATTTTTGGACAACTGTAAGAAGTAGTTTTAAAATTATTTTATTTTTCTGTTGATAAAATTCAAATATTAACCATCTTGCCTAAATTAAGCTAATTATTCCCTGGTTAACAATGCAACCATGACTTTGTCTCAGTCTTTCTCCTCCCTCTCTGTACCTGTCTCTGTCTCTCTCCTTGTCTCTCTCTCCATGTTTTCTAGTGAGAATAAACACTTATCAGTCATTGAGCAGCTCATACCACTTCTCTTGTCTTTTATCCCAATTATCCGAAAATCTTCTGATATGCAAAGGAAAACTGGGTCAGTGGAGTTGACATACGAACCTGGCCATCAGGAATTTGTCACCTTTCACTGCAGGGGTCAGCCTGGTGGTCCACAGGAGGGCAACATAATTACCTAATGACAGAAAGTACGTAGTGTACATAGTGTAACCCCAGTTAAAAATACCCTAGATTTGGAAGTAAAGGAACAACAAAAAAAGAAAAAGTGAAAGGAGAAGCACTCACACCTATGAATGCCATAAGGTCAGGCAGAAAAGTCTCTGCATCTTTGTGCCAATTTATAAGGCCTTAGTAGTGCTAGAGAGCCTATCTCTACAAGCTCCTAGAGACTCTAAAGTGGTCTTTAACTACAATCTTAAGTCATGTTCCCTGAACAAAAAGAAAAAGAAGAACAAAAGAAGTTTAAGAACAATCCCTCTGACCCAAATCTCTAGGGAAATTTAAAACATACTCACTCAGCAGCGCTGCCTTAACATTGCACTAATTCTGAGTCAATTGGATCTTGCAAGGTGAAAACATATTCATTACTTTCTCACACAAACCTGACATTGCTATCAGAAGGGGAACATGAATGTTCTTCCTCTTTCCTAGTTCTCTTCCTGGGAGATTTCATCTGACAGAATGGAGAACTTCATTAATTTATCATATGTCTGACTTTTTGTCTTCCCGGCTCAGAGCTACCCTCTTTGTACTGTGAAATGTTCAGGACATGAGTTCTCAGTAACATTGTTTACTCCCTGACCAGAGGAGAAGGGACTCACTGCTGCATATTGTTAGTGCTCAGTTCAGTAAATATTCTATTTCTCTCATAATGAACTTCCAGATAAATCCATACTCTCTCTATGCTTAGATACTCATATTGGTGCAGGCGCTAAACTAAATAGGTCAAGATTTTTTTCCATCATTGACCATTTACCTCTCTGTCTGACCATATCCGACTTAAAGCAGATGTTGTGAGTTGGCAAATTCTAAGGCCTTTTCCACAAATGTGTATGGATTGTCCACATTGAGGAAATATATTATTTCAAATAAGTGCCTGTGATATCCAACTAGCCACCCAAAATATCTCAAGATAGTTCACCAAGATATCTCAATGCTTATGCCTGCTAAGTGTCAAGATTCTACCAGTGGTAGTAAAGAGAGGGTGGGGATTTAAAGGTAAGTGACTCCTTAATGATTTCTCAATTCAGATTTCAATTAGTAAAGTTTTTCTCTATTATTTTCCTTTTCTGAATCTTAATTTTAATTACTAAGAAAACTCTGATCTCAAACTTAGTCCTGATCTCAAATTGAATCCTGGATGATCCAAACTTCATTTTCTCTGGCATATAGCATAAAAAGGGAAAACCTAGGCAGGTTTTTTTTTTTTTTTCTCTCTCTCTTCTCTTGTCTGTTGAGGTAGCGAGTGCTGTATCATTCAGAGATTGTGTGGTACTGTGTGTACCTTTGAAACATAAGGACCTAAGTTTGATCCCTGGTGCCACAAAAAGTAAAAGGAAATTTGTGTTAGTCCATCTCAACTATCAAGTTTCTTGCTGTTTTTCCTTCTGATTAAAAAACGACTGGAAAAAATAACTGCTTTTGAACAAGAGGTGTAAAAGTTACCCATTGTTCTTGCTAAATTGAGCTGCTATAGCAACATACTTTAACTTGAGTGTTTTGAACATCAAAATAATTTTTCTCATTTATGAAGGTAGAAAGAGTAAGGTGCCAGCTGATTGAATTTCTTGCATGAATCTTTCTTCTAGATTGTAGACAGCTGTTTTCACAGAGAAAAAGAAAGACAGATAGGGAGTTGTACTGACCTTGGGTCTTCCTTAATATCATTAATCCTGTCTTGAATGGTATCATTTTTACAACCAAATCTAAATGTGATTACCTCCCAGTAGTACCCACTCCCTATACCAGCCTATTCTAGATTAAGAGAAAAAGTTCTTGAATTTTCAGGGAAACAAAAATTATCTTCATAATATCTATACATTGCAAACAATGATTCAAGGGCCAGGGGTATAGCTCAGTGGTTCCTGCGCCTGTCTTGCAAGCACAAGGACCTGGGTTCTATCCCCGGTAACCACATAACAATACTGGGTGTGGAGACTCACCCCAGCAGCAATCAGTACCGCATACCAGAGTGCCGGGCGTGGTGGTTCACGCCTGTAATCCCAGCACTCGGGAGGCAGAGGCAGGAGGATTGCTGTAATGTGAGTTGGAGGCTGAGCTCAGGGCCAGCCTGAACCACAAAGCGAGACACTGTCTCAAAAAACCTTAAAAAAGGGCCAGGGAGTTAGCTCAGTGGTTCTGGCGCCTGTCTTGCAAGCGCAAGGGCCCGGGTTTGATTCTCCGGAAACCACATAACAATACTGGGTGTGGAGACCCACACCCAGCAGCAACCAGTACCACATACCACAGTGCCGGGCGTGGTGGCTCACGCCTGTAATCCCAGCACTCGGGAGGCAGAGGCAGGAGGATTGTGATGTGAGTTTGAGGCTGAGCTCAGGGCCAGTCTGAACCACAAAAGCGAGACCCTGTCTCAAAAAAAAAAACAAAAAAAACCCCCAAAAACACAATGATTCAAAAAGTGTATATTTGTATTAGAATACTAATGTACTTGAAGGCAAGGAAACATATGCCACTAAAACAAAATTTGGCAAAGTATGATAGAAGAATGAATGATGGGTCCTTCCATTTACAGGGGGGCATATGTTAATGAGATGAAAGATCTGAGGGACATTGTGTGTATTGTTATTTTAGCCCAGCACTACTCAATGGGTATCTTGATAATTTTTCTTAACTCTCAGTTTATCCAGCTGTAAAAAAGAGGTCATTAATATTGTCACTTGCTGTTGTTAGTATTAACTGAGATAACATATAAAACACCCAGCACAGTACTTACAGACTAGTAATAAAATAATAAATGAGGCAATTTTTTCTTTCCATCTCAATTCTTGTTTGATTATACTCATCTTGCTTCAACAGTGTAAAAATAATTATTTTTATTCATATGAACGGCTTGCCATTTATGCTTAATGATGTGTAGCACAATAGCTGTTATACATATCATTAAATACATGTCTGATTAACTGTTAATTTTAATTGCAACATGAAATTTTTTTCATGCGTACTCAGCCTTCAAAGACTGTTGCTTATGAAACATGGTTGGCTGCTTTCAACCTGAAGGAACTACAGGGAACTACAGCAGCAACCAGTACCACATACCACAGTGCCGGTCCAACAAAATATAAATCATAGACCTGAGAGCAGCCGGTGTAAAGGAAAGAATGAAAAGTTGGAGTCGTAGAGACTGAAAACTTTGTGATTTATTCAACCATCCACTTAAAGTTTTTTCTGTGAAACCTGGTTGCTGATATTATCATGTGGGGTTTTGTGAGGAATAGACAGGCTACATTAAAGATGACCAGCGAAGATTTTATGACACAATAGACAAACGTGTTAGCTATTACTATTTTCCTAACTTTGGAGTTCAACGTAAAAGGGTCTTTCCGGATCCCATTTCAGAAGTTAAATATCACAAAAAAACTTTGAAAAAGGAAGCTCATTTTATTAGCCTTTGCTGCTTTACAAGGAAGACATTATTGGCTACTCTCCTCTCATTTTCTTCAAAGGGCGCACTTGAGGTGTCATCCTAATCTACCCCAAATTCTGCAGCTAGAAGGGCTCTGAGCCAGCAGTGGGCGCCACGCCTCTTCCTCTACTTTCTTCAGCCTGTGCTCCAGTTGACAAAACAACCCAAAGCACGCATTCCGCTGGCATCAACGCAGCGGCATCCTATGACTTCCTCAAAAAAGGAAGCACATTTGAGTCGAGAGGAAAGGGAATTGTCGAGTAGGAAAAGAAATGAAAGCTAGGACAGCCAACGTGTTCTGTGCAGTAAATACGGGAAAAAGCCAGGCCAAAATGGTTCACTGAATTCAAATCTTGAGAAAACTAGTCACCATCTCAGTTCATATTTCTCCTCCAGAGCAGAGACCAAGGTTCCTCCTTCCTAATGAGAATCTGTGTCGGTGAGAATCAACCAAGCTTCTCAGGAGACCTGGCTGCACCTTGACTCCTCCCTGACTTCTTTCTTACTTGTTTGCTAGTTCTCCCCCTGGCTCTCACCCAGGGCACACGCAGCAGCTAGAGCTGTCTCAGATCCTGTTTGCGCACTGCCATGATGAAGTAGCTGCTAGACAGCGGCTCCACCTGGCCAGTGTTTTCCTGACTCAGAATGGCCAGCTGGCTTCTCAAAAAGTGTCACTCTGGTGTGCCCATTCTTACTCAGAGTGCTATCAGAACTGACCACGTAGTCTGACTTCGCTTGACACTATACTTTTTTCTGTTTTCATGTTGATCTAGTTTTTGCTCTGAAATCCTGGGATAGTATATCATGGTGAGTTAAACCTTGGTCTGACATTTTATAATGTAGTTACTTTACTTCCTAGTTGCTTCTTTTGAAAGGGTCGTTACAAAGATTAAATAAGAGACCATCAGATCATGCACTAGTAGTAGATGAATGTGTAAATCAATCTTTTTCTTCTCTATATTTTTCTGAAAAACAGATCTAAGGAAAGGGAATGATAATAGATGACTATTTTTGATTATTTCAAGATGGTCGAAGGTAATAATTAAACATACTGAATGTTTCATTTTATACAATGATAAACAGAAAGAAAAGATAATAAACATTTTAAATAAAAAAGTTCTGTGGAAAGGGAGTATGGCTTCCTTTAGTGAATGTTCTATATATTAGATATACAATTCATTTTAATATTAGTTGAAAACACACTTCAAATATCAGAAAAACATTCTTAAAAGGATGCAAAACAAAATTTGACCTGCTGTTTAATAAATTCAGAAAATAAAGGAAGCAACTAGAGGATAAACATTTTTCTGGTTATGATAAAATCTGGTTATGATTTTCTGGTTATGTGCCATGGTTTGGAAGATTAAAAATGTTGTTGCCAGAAGAATTTTCATCAGCTCAGGTAATTTTGTTAGGTGGTTGAGTAAGATCTTGGCAAAAGTGCATCCTGTAATAAAAGCTGAAGATCCCATGATACTTGATTTTTTAAAGCTCAAATTTTATAATAGCAAAGCATTTTCTTTCTCAACATTCATCTTAGAGATAACTGAGCAGTGCAGAATAAATAAGCACTTTTTGTGCATTAAGTGAATTGGGAAAGAAAATAAATATGGAAACTTATTTCCATATACTAGAAGTTCTAAAATGTTATTTTCCTAGAAATCCGGTGATATCCATTATTAAGAGTTAATATAACTGTATATAGTTTAGTTATATGAATAAGCCTCATTGATGCCACAAGTAATTTCAGAAAGTAGCACTATAGATATGTTTGATCCAGAATTGCATTTTTGCAAGGCTCGGTTACTCCAAGTCTATCTGAACATAACTTACATGGAGTTAATTATTCCTGAAACGTAGGTTCCAGTTTTGCTTCTATTCTATGTGACCAGTGAGAGCTGGGTAAATTCATATATAAATAAATGTGTAGTTATATATATTTATTTAGATATCTGAATAAAGAAACATAGCTAGACAATAACAAATTCTGTCTTCTTTGCAAGCTATGGAAGAAGGTAGGAGTGGGCAGAGTGTCATTGGAATACTGATGTGTTATGTCAGTGACTGTGATTTTTTTTTTAAGGTAACTCCAGAGGACTATGAGGAAATTTCCAAAATGTGATAATTATTATTTCCATGAGTATTGTCTTAGTCCACTTTTGTGTTGCTGTAAGAAAATACCTGAGACTGAATGATTTTTAAATACTAGAGATTTATTTAGCTCATAATTCTGAAAGCTGGACATTTACTACTGCGTAACCACCTCTTGTGAGGATGTCATACTGTGTAGTAACATGGACGAAAAGTGGAAGGGTAAGAGGGCACATCTGAGAGGCTAAGCATGAGGGCTCAGTTCCTTTATCATAATCTGCTTTCTGGAGAGGGAGCTACTCCTATGAAATGGGACTAAATCCTCTTAATGATATAATAATTAATGATCACTTCTGGAAGTTTCTACTTTCCAGCACTGTAATGGCGATGAAATTTTAATAAGAGTTTTAGAGGGACAGGGCCGGGGATATAGCTCAGTGGTTCCGGCGCCTGTCTTGCAAGTGCGAGGGCCTGGGTTCGATCCCCTGTAACCACATAACAATACTGGGCATGGAGACTCACCCCAGCAGCAATCAGTGCCACATACCACAGTGCTGGGTGTGGTGGCTCATGCCTGTAATTCCAGCACTCAGGAGGCAGAGGCAGGAGGATTGCTTTGATGTGAGTTTGAGGCTGAGCTCGGGGCCAGCTTGAACTACAAAGCAAGACCCTGTCTCAAAAAAACCTAAAAAAAAGGAAAAAAAAAAGAATTTTAGAGGGACAAATTATATTTAGTTAAGTTGAGCTATTGAAATTGAGCGTTCTAGGAAAACAACGACAATAATATCGTTAATAATGATGAGGTTATATATTATATATACTTAAATATATATTCTTATTAATTATATATGCAGTTTTTCAGAAGTTATATTAATTTTTAAAATCTTTTTTCATGATTTTTTTGCTTTCTCAAATTAAACTAAAACTTCCAAAAACTATTTCCCTTTCTCCATAGCCCATACTCCAGGAAGTCTAGAATCATCCATTTGTTTCATTTTTCATCACTATACAGTTTGGAAAAGTTAGATTGCTTGCAAATGATTTAATTAGGTCAGAATAATAGACTAGTAACTTCAGAGTTAGAATAGGAAAAATTACATAAGCTAATGCTCTTGGGAATACATAGGATTGCTACTTAGACCTTTCCCACACTATTGTCAGCTTTGAAAAGTAATATATGTTCTAGCTTCCTTCTTTATGTACTTTAAGGGGGAAAGAAGAAGTCATCATACTTGAAACATTTCCCAGAGCCCACTGTATCTGTGTCAAGCTTTGAATTTGTGCTGTTATAGCAATGAACAAGACAAACCTAGTTCTTTGCTCACAAACACTACTGTAAAAAGACAAATAAGAAAATAGGTAATAAATATGTTGAGAAGTACTTTTAGGAAATTACTACTTACAGTAAGATTGTTGGCATGTGTAGTTGTTATCTTTTGTAAGATAGCATTGAGATAACTGAATAACTATAGAGGTTTGATTCACTGATGTCATTTGTGAAAGTTTTAAAACAGGACTAGAAATTCTGACATAACCAGGAAAAGAAGATGTATCAGTTTCCTATTGCTTACTAAATTACTTCTGTGTGTTATCTTACAATTCAAGATCAGAAGTTCAACTTTTATCTATGTGTACTAATATAAAGGTCTGAGTGAGCTGGACTCATCCCAAAGAATCTGGAGAAGTCTGTTTGAGGCTTCCCATAGCTTTTATATTGGGCTTACACCACTCTGACTTTTGCTTCCTTATTCACAACTCATCCTTTTCGTCTATGTTTCCTATGGCTTTTACCTTTAAGGGCCATGATGCATTAAACTGACCCTGGAGAATGCAGGTTCCTCACCCCATCTCACAGTTCTTTATCACATCTTCCTATATAAAGTAACTATTCAGAATTTCTGGAGATCAGGAGTTGGAAGTCTTAAGGAAGGGAATTATCGTGTACAATGCAGAATATAGAGTGATACCTACAAATGTTTGAATTTGATAATTGTTGTGAAATGAATATGTAAATCATCCTAATATTTATATATTGAGATCCTAATCTCCAATATGTTGATATGAAGAACTGAGAGGTAAGTTAGGTTATGTACATGGACAGCAAGAAATAGATTCATGGCGTTATAAAAGGGATCCTCAAAAGTTCTCTTTTTCCTAACATGTGAGTACTGAAGACCAGCCACACCCAGCCTGAGGCCCTCACAAGAACACCACTCCATGGCACCATGATCTTGAACTTGCAGGTTCCAAGATAATATGAAATAATTTCTGTTGTTTTTAAGCCTATCAGTCCATGATGCTTTGTTATAGGAACCTGACCTGATGATGTGCATAGTAATTAACCCAGTGGTTAATCATCTGAAATAAGTAAATGTAGAGCTGAGGGCTATAACTAGTACCACAAACAAAACAAAACAGAATGATAATCTATAGATAAGTATAGGTTAAAGTGCATTTAAGTTGAGTTATGTTGAAATTCTCTTTAAAAACTGTCAATTTTGTTAGCTTCCTCATTACAAATCAGAACCACTATCATTTTGGAGAAAGCCTGGATCAAAATTAGTGTTCAAACATTTCAAATATGTGTCAGTTAAAAGAGTAAGGACTATAAACCCCAAAGTTGATAAATATGATAAATCAAACTCTTGCATGAGATCTTCAACTTTAAAGCTGATGGTGAGGTCAGTCATTAAATTTTATAATATACACCATATTATATATGTACACACTTTTTGCCTGAGAAACAGAACCATTATTAGCCAATACCAAAAGGGAGACAGATTTGTTTAAGGAATTAGTTCATGCTGATATGCCATTGTGGAGGTTAGCAGGTCTAACTTTCACAGTGCAGGGGAGCAAGCTGGAAATACAGGTAAGATGTGAAATTGTGGTCTTGAGTTGAAACAGAAATTTTCCCTTACCAATTTCAGTGTTTGCTTTTATGACTGTCAACTGATGGAACAAGGCCCAGCCTCATAATAGTGAGTGATCTACTTTACTTGAAGTCAGTTTATTACAAATGTTAACTTACATCCACAAATATCTTCATGATACCATCTGAAGTAGTGTTTGATAAGAAGGTTGGAAGCTTAAGTGTTTGACAAGAAGGTTGGGAGTTTAGAATCTAGGCAAATAGATACATAAAACTATTACCATGATGACCAAGACTGAGAACAATACTCTTCCTTATTTGGTTATGGGAGAGGAATATGTTTTAGCAGAACACTCTTGAAAATTACCAGTGATTCTTATTATTGTACCTTATATTTACACTGATTACAACTGAAAATAATAAAAAAATTCAAAAGATTTTAGAGAAAAATTTGAGATGTTGATATTTGTCATTATCCATAATTTATCAACAATAGTACTCCCGTGACTCTTTGCATAAACATAAACCATATAGAAAGACATGGGCATAAATTTCTACAGTGATTAATTATTTTAGGAGCCCGGAGTCACCTTGAATTAATCAGCTAGATTATTTTAAAATATGATGTATATCATTAATTTTAGTACATTATGACAACCATAGAGAAACCAGCTGAGATGGAAATGGATCACCTATGATATTAACAAACAGAAACTGCCCAAATGTAGTATAAATGTGGACTGAGAGTACTTTTGATATTAATTTTAATAACTTTAGTTTCATAATAATTAGAAAAATTTCAAAAAGCCTTGAAAGGATTAAGAGTTTAAAGTAATTAAGGAATCTTAGCATTTAGTGGAAAGAGATTATTATTAACTCCCTTTAAAACTATTTTAGTGTGAAAAGCACCAGTGGATTTGTTGCAAACAGAGAGATGTTAGTCTTTGTTCTTTTCTGGTACTATCTGCCACCTTCCTGCAGGGAAGCTGGTCCACACAGTCCTGACTTCTATACAGAGCCATTGTGGTATACTTACCTTCATTCTGTAGAGGACATTGATACTAGAAGACACTTGATTTCAGGGTAGTTAAATTGACTTTAGATTTCGTATAGCTAGGATTCTCCAGAGAAGCAGATGTAATCGAAAGTGTAGTACATGCATGTGTATGTGTGTGTGCATGCATGTGTATGGGCAGTATGTTATTCATTTAGCTGTGGAAAGGAGATTTAGCAAATCTAAAATCTTCCAGGTATCCTGGTAGCTGAAGATCCAGGAAAGCATCTCCTTTGGAACCCCAAATATAGTTCATAATCAGAACTTTTTTTTTAATTGCAAAGGCATTGAAGTTTGTTTTATTAAGACCTTCAACTAATTAGAAGTGGCCCATTCCCATCATGCAGAACATTCTGTTTTAGTCCAAGTCCATCCAAAATACCATCCTCGCAAAAAAATCCAGAATAATGTTTGATAAAAGACAATGTGGCCTTGCCAAGGTTACATATAAAATTAACTATCACAGACTCTTCACTGTGGGTTGGAGTAACTTGTGCAATGGGAATAAAAGCAGTAATAGAAAAGATGAGAGAACAAACATACAGTTCTTCTTGGCTAGACAGATATATTTTATTTTTAAAGATCATTCCAGGCCTCTTAAGTTTGAATACAATTCTAATAATAACTACAACAAAGATATTATGTAAAAAGAAAATGATCGGGGAGAGAGCAAGAGATATTAAGAGAACAGTCTAGGAGGAGATAAAAGGTGATTCTTTTCTTATGGTAAAACAGTTCTATTCATTTCTTTCCTTAATGGATGCTCTCAATCCCTCATCTGTACCCATGAGGGAAGCTTTTGTACTGCATGTAATGCTTTGTTTGAGCCTTCTCTGCACCCCTTGGTGTTCCTCACTGCATAGGGGTGGGTGGGGAGGGGTTCAGTAAACAGACGTTGCCAGCACAGTGCAGCTGCTGCTTGGTGGTCGTTCACTGCAATAGGCTGAGGAAACACCCTCTGTGACATCTCTCTGCACTTTAGCCTTGCTGACCGTTCTTCTCCACTGTGCCATCAACTTGGGTACAGTAAGAGAGGGCGATGTTTGTATTTTTTACCTGTAATCAAAAACTGTGATAGCAAAGCACATGAATCTCAACTAGCAAAGACAAGAGCTGCTCACTTATCCACAGTTAGCCTTCCTTTCTCCTTTAGTCAAAGAGATAGCATAGGATTTGATTTAGAGGAACTCCAGACATGTTCTTTCTGGACTGCTTTATCTTTACAGGACTAAAAAAACTCTGTAGAGTCCTCGCACCTCCTTCACCAATATACCTCCTGTCTCCTTCCAGGCTAGTGCCCATTACTTGCCTAGGTGAAAGCAGAATAGAAAGTTTTCAGGTTCTATTTACTTTCAAAATTGAAAGAATATTGCCAGAAAGAAGAACTAAGCCTTTAATCCTATCAATTTGGAAAATGAGGATGGTATTAGATATCACATGAAAATCCCCTGGCATTGAAGGACTTATAGAGCCCCTAATTTAGCTAGTTTAGTTATAGTGGACCAAGAGATAGATTATATATCGTTTATAAAAATTTTAGGGGCCGGGGATTTAGCTCAGTGATTCCGGCGCCTGTCTTGCAAGCGCAAGGACCTGGGTTCGATCCCCGGTAACCACATACCATACTGGGTGTGGAGACTCACGCCTGTAATCCCAGCACTCGGGAGGCAGAGGCAGGAGGATTGTGATGTGAGTTTGAGGCTGAGCTCAAGGCCAGCCTGAATCACAAAGCGAGACCCTGTCTCAAAAAACCTAAAAAAAAAAAAAAAAAAAAAAAAAAAAAATTTAGTTGTGCTTCTCCAATACGTTTTTACAAGACCTTAAAAATAAACAAAAAATACACATAATAAACATAGTTTGTATTATAAAAATTGATTAGTCAACTAAATTTCTCAAGAAAAGTAATTAATTTAACTAATGGATTCTTATCTGATATGGCAACATAGTCTTGTTTAATGTATTTATAATTAATCCTATTCCCTAAATCAATTATATCTTTAATCCCCTTTTATCTCAACAATTCTATTAATGAGTACATTTTAATACAAATAAGTTGGCTTAGGAAAAATATTAACATACTTACCCTTAATACTCTGAATTGTCTAGCCATAGCTAGACCCTATCTTTCTGTGATATACTTGACCTTTTGCTAATTTTCAATTATTTTTGTGGTATTAGGAATTGAACCCAGGTACTAGGAATTGAACTTTGGTACTGTTTTCTTGTGTTCTGAGCATGTCTTCCAGCTTTGAGCTCTATTCTTAGCCCTTTTTATTTTATTTTGAGACAGGGTCTTATAAATTAAATTGCCCAACCTGACCTCCAACTAATGATCCTTTTGCCTCAGCCTTTGAAGTAGCTGGGATTATGGGCGAGTGACTCTCAGGCTTTATTTCAGAATTAGCATTGTTTTTTTTATAACCAACCTTTTATGTTACTACGTGGCTTCCATTCACTGGTTAGTTGTGTGGTTGTGTATGAGAGAGAGAGAGAGAGAGAAAAGTCAGTGAGAATGTGCGTGTATGTGTAAGTCTGTGTTAATGCTTTTGACTGTGAAGAGAGTATTGCTTATTGAGTCATCCCTGGAAGACACACTGAAATGAAGTTTGCTTTACTGGAAGCTCACGAAAGAGGCCCAATAGTGTCCGGCACAAAGGAAGAGGAGTAAACAGAATTGCTCTGGGAGAACAGATATGAAAAATGAGGCAGGGATTTCTTCAGTCAGTCGTTGGTCTTGGAGCTTAAACTCTGTCATGGACAGTTCATTAGATGGTGTAGAACTCAGGCAAGTGCAATTTCCAGTGAGGGCTCCTAGCTGAATAGTATGAGCTCACAGTGAAAAAATTCACAGAGGACTAATGTCTAGAATTTTTTAAAAAAATCAAAAATTAGACCCCTGAAATAAAACAACCAATCAAAATAAAATGAGCAATTGAAATGAATAAACACTTTATAGAAATATAAAGGATCAATAAATACACTCACAAAAAATGTTCACCATCTATAGCTATTGGAGAAATGCAAATTAAAACATCACTGAGATTCCATCTCATGCCAGAAAGAATAGCTACCATCAAGAAATCAAATAGTAAAAATTGTTGCCAAGGTTATAAGTGAAAAGGAACCCTTTCACATTTTTGGTGGGAATCTAAACTACTATAATCACTATTGAAATCAGTATGGAGATTTCTTAAAATCTAAAAAGAAGTCCCATTTGACCCATGTATTCTTCTTTTAAATACCTTCTCAACAGAATTAAAGAAATCACATTACAGTGATACATGTTTACCCACATGCATATCAGTACTACTCATAGTATCTAAATCTTGCAAATGGCTTGTAAGACCATTAACAGAAGAAAAGATAAAGAAAATGTGGAGGCATACTATGGAGCAAGATGAAAGGAAGGTTCTATAAGCAGATGAGAGTCCTTTCAAATTGGTCTAAGATAAGTATATTTGATTCCTTGGTGAGAAATTCTAAAGCTAACCCCCCTTGTTTATATACTACACTTTCAGTTTTAAAACTACTTTTCTAAAATCTAGTGCATATTAACAGGAATATTTTATTGTTAATTTGGAAAGAATGTACACATAGTAGGTACTCTGCAAACATTTGATGGGTGTAAGCCTAATTAAGTCAATTTTTGGAAGAGTTAAAAGAAATTTGACTTTTGTATTTCATTGAAGTTTTCTACGGCCATATCACCCTGAATGTGCCCAATCTCGTCTGTGTTTCATTGAAGTTTGCTCTAGATAGTGCATACTGGCTAATGTAAATTGAATAAATTCAGTATACATATAGTATTACTCTGCACACATATAATGATTCATTAGTTTATTAATATGTAATTTCTAATTGTTCATTCACACACATGAATATTATATTTACTTTTGTGTAAATTCACAGGCAAGTTTTTCTATAATATGTAGACTTGTTGAGATAGCTGGTGTTCATCACTTTTAGTAGTTCTACGTTGCTCTTAATAGTGAATATAACAATTTACAAGCTTTTCCAATGAAAGGCTCTTCTTTCCTAAAGTTTTATAGAACTTTTTGTTTCAAGCATGTCATAGCTTCTTTATAGATATCATGTTTTACTGTTGTTTTATGTCATAAAATTTGATGACCAAGTATGACTACACATGTTTTCATATACATCTTGACCCATTTGATATTTCTTTTTTCTAAATGTTATGCTTTATGGTTACTATCCTGTTAATTAGCCATTTCTTATTTATTTGTAAGATTTCCTTCTTAAACTTTGAGCTTTTCAGTTACATGAGTTATAAATATCTTCTCAATCTGTGATTTGCATCAAATTGTATTTAATATGTGATTTGTTGTAAATAAGGTTTTAAGCTAAATATTTTTGGATTTATCAAAATGATAATTTTTGATATGTTCTATTAAATATGTTCTCATCTAGATTTATTAAAATTTTTAGTTTATTCTAAAATTTTAAAGTCTTAACCGTTTAAGCATCTGAAGTTAATTTTCAGATAGTTTATAATGTTCTATTATTTTATTATGTAAGTAGCCAATTTCAGAGTATTGGATTTATCATTCAAATATAGGATATTATGTATAATTATTTATTTCAACTTAATAGTTGCCAGTGATCCATTGACGTGTTTTCTCTCGGCTTCCAAAAAATCCTTTAGTACCTGCTCTGTTGTAATGGGCTCTAACCTTGCATATTTCTCATTCTTCACCGGCACGGTGCTAAGTTTTGTTAAGGGTGCAGGACTGTAGCACAATTCTTCCTAATTCTGGGGTGTTTCCTTCTGCTGCGTGCTTCTGCTGTGTGGCTAGTCAGAGATGCAGGTGTGTGGGGAAGCTCGGTACTTACTGGTATGTCCAGAGTGCTCAGTCTGTTGGCAAATGCTCATCTTTGGGTCAGTCAGTGCCTTCTTTCTAGGACCAGTCCCAGATGATTATCGTGCTGTTCAGGCTATAACCTAGCAATCCAGGAGTCTTTTCTGTCAGGGAGAAGCTGCAAACCATCTGCTAGCTCTCACCGTAAAGGATGCTTACTCTAGACTTGCTCTTTCATGGGTGTACTCTCTCAGCTCTAGGATATTCAGGGGAGATCATTTTACTTATTTATTTATTTATTTTTTTAACAAGGTTTCACTTTGTAGTTCAGGCTAGCCCTGAGCTCACTATGCAGCCCAGGCAAGCCTCAAACTCAGTCCTTTTGCCTCTCCCTCCCGAGTGCTGGAATTACATGAGCCACCATGCCCGACACTGTGGTATGTGGTACTGTTTTCTGGAGAGTGTAAGTCACCACGCCTGGCATTGTTGTATGTGGTAACAGAGGACTGAACTATGGGCTCTGAGCTTGCAAGATAGGCACCAGAACCACTGAGCTAAATCCTCAGCTCATTTTACCTTTTTTAACCACTTAAATTTTTTTTTTTTTGCTTAGATAATACAGCCAACATAGTTTTAGAGGCAATAATTAACATTATTGCATTGTTCCTAATTTAAAATTCCACCACCTGACTGGTCAGCTGGTGTCAGGGAGGACAGTGGGCAGGACAGGCCAGCAGTGGATTACTGTGCCGAGGGAAGGACTGGCTGGGCCTGCGGAAAAGGAGAAAGGTCTCCAGACCCTCCCCTAGGCGCAGACCACGACCATGGGGGTGCCAGCCACCTGGGACTCCTCGAACATGTGGCCTTGCTTCCTGCTCAGGTCCCGTAGATCCCCGTCCTCTTGTTCTGGACACGGCGTCTCTGCAGGCTTGACGCTCGGTGAGGCTGAGAGGAAGAGATAGCTCCGCACAGCGGATGATAGGGCGCCCCCGCGCGGATGGTGTGGGCCGGCCGGGTCACGTGGGCGTCAAGCTCCTCCCCTTGGTGGTCCACCGGAGGCCGGCCGTCCTGCGGTTCTGTCTGAGGTACTGCGTCCGGTGGCACTGACTGAGCATGTAGGGCCCGCACCCTCAGGCCCAAAGCGCCCGATCCTAAAGGCCTTGGACCACTTCCTTCTGTTCTTCCAGGCGCGCTGCTGAGCTCCTGGCAGCGGGCGCTTTGCCCTGTGGACCTCTGGGGCCCGGCCGCGGGGAAGGGCCTTCGTCCTGGAGTGCAGCCGGTGGCGCCTGCTTGTCAGGACTTAGACGTGTTGCTCTCTGCTCCTCGCTCCCTGTCTCCTGGTTCCAGACCGCAGGCCGGATTTCTCCACGAGGACGAAGGCGTAATCCTCTCCTGGGCCTGAGACACGTCTCGAGGTGCAGCGAGCCGGCGAGCCAGTGAGTAAATATTTACTGTTACTTTTGTCAGATAGGAATGAAAACTGTCCAACACCAGTAGTTTACTACCAGTGTCAGATCAAAACTACAAGTTGGATTTTATAAAATGCTCTGGTCTTTAATGACATCATTATCAACCACATGTCCCCCAAAGTGGAAAATGATATTGGTTGTATAAAATTAAAATTTTCTTTCATTATTAAATAATCCCTTCTCAATCATGAATTTTGTTTTGAGTATTTAATAGATTTAACCATTATTTTTGTGCATGCGGTTTCTAAATTTAATTAAAATGTAATCTCTTTCTGATTTAGTCATGCAGTTTTAATACAAGATTATTTTAGTCAAATAAAGTTGCTTTGGAATAATTTTACTTTTCTCCCATGTTTTAGAATAATCTACATAAGGAAAAATTGAGAATTTTTTTGGGAGGGTACAATTTTATCCTTAGCTGTACTTGCCAGCCTTTCTATATACATGGGAGTCATTACATTTCCGTTATGTATTCTTAACGTTCTCAGCATTTTCATTATCATTATAAATGTCTATAATTCTTAATATTTTGCTTGTATTGTTGCTTTATTCTTGTTACGTTTCTATATTAACTTTATATATAGATTTCTAAATTTTTTTTTACTAATTTTTGCTTTCTCTCCTGGGATTTTTTGCTTTTACCCTTGTATTTTTCCTTTTGCTGTCTTTGAACCTGCTTTCTTCATTTTGTGTGTCTGAATTTTGAACTCTAATTTTTAACATATCATTTTGCAACTAGACTTAATCTTACAAATATCACTTTGAATCATTTCAATTTTATTCCACAAATATAGCTATACTGTGGTTTAGCTTTTCATTTGTAAGTATCTTACTGTCTTTATCGTGATTCATTCTTTGACCCAGGAAATATTTACAAGTGGTTTAAATTTCCATTTGTATTGGTGTTTCATAGACATTTTTGTATCTTTCTAGTTTCATGATGTTTTAGTAAGAGTAAATCCTTTTACTATAACTATAGAGTAATCCTCTAACTCTGGGATTGATGGGATTATTTATATTTAATTTCTGTAAATTTTGTGCTTAGACAAAGCGTGCATTTCATAAATTATGATTTCATGTATATAAATATTCATTAGTGACAATACAGTGGATCTAATACATATTTTAAAATATTTTTATCATTTAGATAATTATATGCTTTCTTATATACAGAAGTATGCACCTGTATTTTTCAACTCTGTATAATTAGTAATGAATTTTTGAGAGGCACATATTTTTATCTCTGATATTATGATGGTTAATTAAATTCTTTGTGACTAAATTAAGGTACTCCTGGAGAGGTGATTACATTTTGAGGGTCCTAAACTCATAAATGAGTGAACACATGGATGAGTGCTATCTGGTTGGACTGTTAGGAGCTAGCGCCTACTAAGAGGAAGTGGAACAAAGAGGCATAACCTAGGGGACTTCCTCTGGTCACTGGCCTCTTTCTCTATGGCTTATCCCCTGCTCTCTGCTTCCCAGATGCTGCAAGTTGAATAGCTTTTTTCCACAGCCTTTCTGTGTTGGAGCCAACCTTCCATACAGTATGAAACGGTGAGTCAAAATAAACATCTCCTTCTTCAAGTTGTATATATCAGGTATTTGATTCTATGTCTTTGGTGTGCTTTGAATTGAGTTTTAACCTAAGAAGAACCTCATTTAAATCTTGTACTTATGGATATCTCATCTTCCCAGGATCATTTGTAAAGAGGCTGTCTTTTCTCCAGATAAGTGTTTGGTATGCAGATGGCTGTAGTTGTATGGCTTTTTTTCTGTCTACTATTCTATTTCATTGGGCTCTACTTCTATTTTATGCCAAGTAGCATACTGTTTTTCTTTTTTTTTTTTTTTAAGACAAGCTCTCACTTGTCTTAGTTTCTAAGTTCAGCCTGTCACTGAACTCACTAGAGTAGCCCAGGCTGGCCTTGAACTCTGTGCCTTTGCCTCCTGAGTGCTGGACACGTTGTTTTTCTTACTATGACATCTTTAAAATGGTGCTCTCAGGCATTCGGCATTCTGCTTTGCTGAAGAAGGCTTTGGCTGTTCTGGGTCTTTGTGATTAGTAGCATATTAAAGAACATATGTTATGATCAAGTTTGTTTCATTCCAGGGATGCAAAGATAATTTGACCTTTGCTAATCAATGAACACAGTAAAGCACATAAATAGAATATGAATAAAAATCATGTGGTCATCTCAGTAGATGTAGAAAATTTAACATTTGCAAGTTAACATTCCTTCATGATGAGAGCCAGAATATAAAAGGATCATACTTCACCATAATAAAGAATATCTTCAACTTACCAGTAGCCAACAAAATAGTGAACAAAAGGAAAACTGCTTTCTCATAAATCAGGAACAAAATGTGAAGTTCATTCTCACCTCTTTTGTTCAATATAGATCTTGTATTTAGCTTAAATTTAGAAGATTATAAAGACTCCAGCAGACTCTTAGATCTAATAAATTCAGCAAAGTTGCAAGACACAAAGTAAATAAAAATCAATAGCTTTTTGTACAGCAATAAATTAAACTATTAAGAAAGAAATAAGGACAACAGTTCTACTCAGAAGAGTTTCAAAACAAAAATGTAAGTGAAGTCAAATAAACAAAGTCCCTGTGAATAAACCTAAATAATAGAGTGAAAGATTGCTACAATAAAAGTTATAGAATGCCAAAGGAAATGAATTAGATACAGTCCTAGAGGATGAAAAAACTTCCCATATTTACATATCAGCAGAAATGAAATTGTTACATGTACATTTTACTGAAAGAAGTCTTCAGATTCAGTTCAATTCTCATCAAAATAATGAGATATCTTTATAGAACTTCAGAAAAATATTCTTAAATTCCTATGGAAGCTAATAAGTTATTTAAGCCACTGAGCTTGGGAAGTTTGTTATAGTGTGGTCTGCTGTATTCTGTCTAATATTATTACTATAATAACTGAATTTCTATCATGTATTTTAATCTGATAATTTAAATAATGAGATAAATTTGACAAAATTTTCTGACTGCTGTTATTTTTCATCTATTTCTTTTTATTTCTTTTTACTGTATGTCTTCCTCATCTGTATTTTTTCGAGCTGCCTTCCACAATATTGTTAATGATTATTTCCTTGTTCATACTAGGTTTTACATTTTGAATTTTAGTTTTTTAATGATTGACCTTACAATTTCAAGGTTTCAACTTTACATGTGTCTAAATTGAACAGATTAAGAATTCTTTATATCTTTATTCAATCAATCAGTCAAATTGTTATATTAAACTTTAATTTCTTTTTAAAATATAAATTTCTAATGAATTAGTAAATATCAACTCCTTAAATTCAACTAAAATACAAGACATTTTTATTTATAAATTAACATGAAGTTTCTTTACTTGTTACTCCTTATATCTTAGTTCTTTGTTCTAATTTATTTTATCTAAAACATTCATTAAACTTTTAATAAGCATGTATGAGTAGAGAATTACCCTCTTAAGCTCCTTTGTTTTGTATTAATGTTTGAAATTATTTCATTGGAACTTCAGAATTTTTGTCTAATGTTATTCTGAATGTTTTGAATTTTTTTCCATCATCTTCTTACATTTTTGCATATTAAGCTGTTATAAAGTTTAATTCCTTTCTAAGTAATGAGTCTTTCTCTAAAATTTTGTCTTCTCTAAAACTTCTATCTATATAGCTTCTGTGTTTTTGCGCTGATATATCTAAATTCATATTTATTTATTGAATTCAGAATTTATTTAATTTATTCTATCTAAGAATTGATGTTTTCCACTAATTTTGGAGAAACATTCACTAGTGTTTGTTAAAAATTTTCATGTTTTTTTTTCTTTTGTTTTTTAGTTTTTTGAGACCCTGTCTTGCTTTGAAGTTTAGTCTGATCCTGACCTTAGCCTTGAACTCAGCCATCCTCCTGCCTCTGCCTCCCAAGTGCTGGGCTTACAGGCATGAGCCACCATGCCCGGTATTGTGGTATGTGGTACTGATTGCTGGTGGGCATGAGCCACCATACTTGGTATTGTTGTATGTGGTTTCCGGGGGTTGAACCCAAGACCTTGTGCTTGCAAGGCAGGCATGGAACCACTGAGATAAATCACTGGCCTGTAGTATATATTTTTATTTGATCAAGTTGGAATTTGCAATTAGCCTTCATGATTTTTTTTCCATTTTTATCTTTCTTTTTTTGGTTCCTATAGAACAAAATCCTATATAACTTTCTGTTTATATCTCCCAGGTGAGTTTTGCTTATTGGATGTCAAATTGTTTTCAGAAGCTGTATCAATAATATCTGTATTAATAATATTTGTATCAATAATATTTCTCATTTCTTTGACCTCCCTTCAAAACTTTTTTTTAATTCTCTCTGCTCATAGGATTCTATGCCTTTCTTCCATTGGACCCTAAATAATATTAAAAATACTTACTTTTATAATTTTCAAGATATTTTATTGCACACCATTTTTTTTTTTTTTTTTTAAGTATGAGTTCTCATCTCCACTTTTCCTGTCTTGGAAGAAATCTTTTCTAGGAATTTATTTTTTTCCTTCTTCTTTCATACTTCCCTGCCTTCTTTCATTCTTCTTTCTTATTTCTCTTTTGTGTCTTTTTAGCTCTGCATTATTGAAATGGGAATTCAGGTTGACTTTTACAGATTACCTTTGTCACTGCACTCACAGATTTACTTAATCCAGTGCTAATTTTTTTATAAAGTATTAGGGAACTTTTGTACTGCTTTTATTAATGTAAGTTGACCTTTATGCATGTGGAAAAATCTTGGGATTTTAGTTCTAAGAAAACACTAAAACAAAAAATTTCTGTCAGTCAAAAATTTCCCAGTAAAATATGGAAATTTAGGGGTTTTTGGATTGTTTTGTTTTTGTTTCTTTGATTTTCCAAGTTCAAGGTTCTAATTTCTATAATTCAGTTTTATCAAACAGGAAGATTTTCCATGGTTCAAGTCGTACTGAGCATTTACAGTTGCAACTCTGTGGCTCTGGAATCAAGACTATGCCCTCTTTTTTTTTTTTTTAAAGGTTTTTTGAGACAGGGTCTCGCTTTGTGGTTCAGGCTGGCCCTGAGCTCAGCCTCAAACTCACATCACAGCAGTCCTTCTGCCTCTGCCTCTGCCTCTTGAGTGCTGGGATTATAGGCGTGAGCCACCATGCCCGGCACTGTGGTATGTGGTGCTGATTGCTGCTGGGCATGAGTCTCCATGCCCAGTATGGTATGTGGTTACCAGGAATCGAACCCGGGCCCTTGTGCTTGCAAAGACAGGCGCCCGGAACCACTGAGCTAACTCCCTGGCCCATTTGATTGTAGACTACCTGTGTAATGCATCTGTGATACCGCCTGTATGATCCTGCATAACAGAACCCTACTGTTTACATTTTGGGGTTCATTTTAGATCTCATATTCTCTTATCTCATATTTTAAATTGCATACTGCAACATAATCACATAGTTTTTCTGTCCTTACTCCATATTCTTAACATTTCACATGTCTGTGTCTTTTCAGGTCAGCTCTTATTTTCTTTAGTTTTTTAAAAACCATATCTTACCTCAGGATTTTAAAGTCTTTGGAAGAGTAAGAACTCTATGTTGCTTCATTCATATTGTGAGACTTGAATTCACTTATTTTGTGTGGAGATATCATCTTTAATTGTACCTACTTCTAAATTTACAAAGATTGAATTTCTACTGTCATTTTCGTTTTGCCACATACACAGAGTAAATCTCTTGCTGAAGTATTTGTATAATTTTAGGCTTTCTGAATATAAGTATATTTTGTCAATATTGGGCATATACATATTGTTTTTCTTTGCTAAAATAAGCCATAATGTGGAATTTTAGTTTCTAAGAAAACATTAAAACAAACAAAAAATTTCTGTCAGTCAAAAATTTCCAGTCAAATATGGAAACTTAGGGTTTTGTTTGTTTGTTTGTTTGTTTCTTTGATTTTCCAAGTTCAAGGTTCTAATTTCTATGATTCAGTTTTATCAAACAGGATGATTAACTTTTAAATAACTTAAAGTATCCATATTAAATTAACTTAAATATCTGTATCATTGTAGTATAGTAATGATTTTCTCTTTGATAAGTAAATAGTACATTTTTTGAAATGTATTAAAAATAAAAATGATAATTCGAATATCAAAGAAAGAGGACAAATGCTAAGAACATTTTGAAAGCAATATTGAAATTAATTCATTATAACACATAGTCTGACATAGCTCACAAACTAGTTGTTACATTTTGATTTAAATCTTGAAGAAACTGAAGTGCTTACTTTCGTTATTATAGCTAATAAATTTAGTGGATTATTCAAAATGAAAAGTATGTCAGGCAGAAAGAAGGAGTTTTCATGTTGATCTTTATATGTTCACTGTGTAGATAAGTATATGGAAATCTTATTGCATAGTAGAAATAAGTTATTTTGGAATCAGAACAAGCATTGATGTTTAACAACTTTTTGAGTATTAAAATCATAAGAATTCAGCAGCTTTGAATAGGGATTCATCTATCCAGTAGACCTAGCTCATATTCTTCAATTTTTCCAAGTCATAGCGCTTAGATGATCATTGCTTATATCTATTTAATGGCTATTCTGTAGCTGTCTCTCTATTGATAAATAATCTGTATTGAATTTTTATTTGTCTTCTTTAAATAGGTTTCTGTTTTCAGTCAGATTTTGGCTAAATTTTGTTAGCCTTCCAGGCACTCTCTTATATTAGTATCAGCCTTTGAAGTTCACTACAGGTATTACTACTGTACTTTTGTCTACTTTAATTGTTGCTATAATTGGCTAAGATTTATTGAATTTTTTCTATCACCTAGGTCCCATACCATGTTCTTTCATATGCATTCTCTCACTTAAACTTAGAAAACAGAACTGTGAAGTAGAACTTGTTATCAGGCTTATTTTTAATGCAATGAGTTTAATGTGACTTGCGTGTCTACCAAGTGAGAGAGTAACAGAGTCATAATTTATAATTAGTTAAGGATAGTTACTTTGGAGCATTTTAACTCGCTACCATTTTCACTGATTTTTGAAAAAAAAAGAGAAATACTTGCTTCATATTAGTTTGTTGTACCAAAATTATAGTATCAGAACTGTTCTCATTTTTTTTTGTATATGTACAGTGTTAGATACAGAGTATTTATTTTTAATTGAAATATTTATTGGTACACTACGTATACACATCATGATTGTACTTTACAATGAGAATTTGTACCAGTATATGACACAATTTAATTCTCATTTTTTCCCATAGCCCTACCCATCCTACCACACCCACCCCTTATATGCATAAACTTTGTTTCCTTTCTTTTTTGTTATAATCTCATTATTTTTCCCCCTTCACTCTATTTCACTTTGAGTATTTTCTATTTCACAATATATAACATACAATTCTAGAGCTCATTTACATCTGTATTTTGTCATACTAGAGAAAAGATGCAATATTTACATATCTGTGACCTATTTATTTCACTTATGAGGATATCCTCAAGGTATGTTCATTTAAGTGTAAATGATTCAAACTTATCATTTTTTATGGCAGAGTAATACTCCATTCTGTAGAAAAACCACAGCTTTTTAATCCATTCTCCAGTTGATAGACATTTGGGTTGCTCCCAAGATTTAGCAATCACAAACTTAGCTGCTATAAACATGGGAGCACATATGTCACTGTCATATGAATCTTTTAATTCTTTTGTGTATATACTAGCAGAGTAATGGCTGGGTCTAATGGCTCTTCTAACTATAGTTTTTTGAGGAATCTCCAAACTGATCTCCACAGGAGTTGTACGAGTCTACAGTTCCACTAACAGTGGAGAAGGGTTCCTTCTTCTCTGCAATCTTGCCAACATTTGTTGCCGGCTAACTCTGAAATGGCAGCCATTCTTTGTGGAGTGAGATGAAATCTCAGTGTTGTTTTCATCTGCATCTCTCGAATGACTAATTATGTTGAGCATTTCTTCATATACTTCTTAGCTGCTCTTACTTCTTCCTCTGAAAAGTATCTCTTCATTTCAGATGCCCATTTTTGAATTGGGTCTTTAAATTTAGGTGGGATGATCTTTTTAAGCTCTTTATATATTTCTAAATAGTAATCCTTTGTCTGAGGAACAGCTGGTAAAGATTTTTTCCCACATTCTTGGGATGCCCTATCTCACCACTTCTGTTCAATATAGTTCTTGAAATATTGGCCATAGTAATTAGGCAGGAGAAAGAAATAACAGGAATAAAGATAGGAAAAGAAGAAGTTAAATTGTCATTATTTGCTGACAACATGATACTCTATGTAGAGGATCCTGAAAACTCAATTAAAAAACTGCTGGACCTAATCGCCAAATTTAGTTGCGTAGCTGGTTACATGATCAACGTTCAAAAATCAGTAGTCTTTGTATACACAAACAGTAGACCCGCTGAGATAGAAATTAGGGAGTCAGTCCCTTTCACAGTAGCATCCCCAAAAATAAAATATTTAGGAATCAATCTAACAAAGGAGATGAAAGACCTCTACTCTGAAAACTATAGCACTCTGAAAAAGGAGATAGAAGATGATATCAAAAAATGGAAACACATACCTTGCTTCTGGGTAGGAAGAACCAATATTGTCAAAATGGCTGCACTCCCAAAACTACTCTACAGATTCAATGCAATCCCAATTGAAATCCCAACAGCATATTTCACAGATCTAGAGAAAAAAAAATTCCAAACTTTCTGGAGCCATAAAAGACCTAGAATAGCCAAAGCAATTCTAAGCAACAGGGACATGGTGGAGGGTATTACAACTCTGAACCTGAAACTATACCATAAAGCCACCGTAATAAAAAGTGCATGGTACTGGCAAAGTAACTGACCTGAGGGTCAATAGAGTAGACTAGAAGATCCAGAAACTACTCCAGATACACTGAGCCACCTCATCTTTGACAAAGGAGCCAAAAACCTTCAGTGGAGGAAAGACAGCCTCTTCAACAAATGGTGCTAGAAAAACTGGGCTTTAACTTGCCAAAGACTAAAGTTAGACCTAGCTCTTTCACCATGTACCAAGCTAAAATCAAAGTGGATAAGAGACCTAAATATTAAAAGAGACACTCTAATTCTGCTGCAGAACAGGTGAGGTAAAACTCTTGTTTCTTAAACCAAACCTCCATAGTACAGGAATTGGCACAAGAAATCAGCAAATGGGATCTCATTCTTTTAAAAAGCTTCTGCACAGCAAAGGAAACCACCAATAGGGTGTTTTATTTTATCTGAGGCCAAAATCCGGTGAAGTACTTGCCTACTGGGGAATAGAACCATGATTTCTGGGATTCCATCATCAGTCCTGGGATTCCAGTATTATTGTTTCCTCCACATTTGTCTTTCAGAGCTCCCCTTCTTGATATGTAAAGCATGTATCAGGAGACATCAGTCATAAAATGATAGTATTAATATATCTATGAGGACACATGTTATAATTATGTGAACAAATGACTTAGTCCATCATTATCAGGATGGGGCACTGCGTATTTTATATATGATGGCCACTTTTATTTTTTATCTTTTGCTTCTCATTTAAACAGTCCATCCTTTTTTTGCTCAGTGAGCAAGATAATAGACACCTGAAACAGAGTCTGAAAAATTGGAATATAGATTCTGAACTTCAAATAAAACTTAAAAGCTCTGGTCAGCTATTGCACCAGTTATCTGGTATTCAGCCACTGTAATTAGCTAAGTAGTTGGTCCAAAGAAACATTTCACTTGGAGTGTTTCCTTTTCTCATATACAAACTGAGAAATTTGTCGCTTTGGAAAGCTTGAATACCGTTAAAATTCAAAAACAGCAGGCTGGGGATTTAGCTCAGATTCTGGAGCTTGTTTTACAAGCACAAGGGCTTGGGGGCTCGGTCCTAGGAACCACATACAATACTGGGCGTGGAGACTCACGCCCAGCAGCAATCAGTATCACATACCACAGTGCCGGGTGTGGGGGCTCACGCCTATAATCCCTGCACTAGGGAGGCAGAGGCCAGAGGATTGCTGTGAGTTTGAGATTGAGCTCAGGGCCAGCCTGAAGTACAAAGTACAAAGTACAAAGAGACCCTACCAAAAAAAAAAATAAATAAATAAATAAAAAATTTAAAAAAATTAAAACAGCGTCCCTCTCAAGCTGAAGTATTTTATATTTTATTGAGTAACCATTTTTATAATTTATTTTCTGGAATGACTCAGGTAATATGGTAAAGTTTTCAGTTTTTTGAAACCAGCAATATGTAGAAATTACCATAATTTATTACATAGAGATAGGTGTCATTTTCTTATTTGAATTTTTTTTTTTTTTTTTTTTTTGAGACAGGGTCTCACTTTGTGGTTCAGACTGGCCCTGAGCTCAGCCTCCAACTCACATCACAGCAGTCCTTCTGCCTCTGCCTCTTGAGTGCTGGGATTATAGGCGTGAGCCACCACGCCCGGCACTGTGGTATGTGGTACTGGTTGCTGCTGGGGTGAGTCTCCACGCCCAGTATTGTTATGTGGTTCCCGGGGATCGAACCTGGGTCCTTGCGCTTGCAAGATAGGCGCCAAACCACTGAGCTATATCCCTGGCACCTTATTTGAATATTTTAAAGAGACATTATAACCATGCAAATGTCAGCTGGTGAATTTAAAGATCAGTGGTCTTTATGAGGGGCCTATTTGCTGATGCTGCAACATGTTCCCCTAGCCCGTCATGCTAGTATGTGCTAACTTTCAGTAATAGCTGCCAGTTCCTGCAAAGGGGAAGGCAGTGAAGTGCCATGCTCAACCTTCCTTTGCTGAGCCTGACAGGCAGGGTGACATTGTGATGATGCATTATCAACGATGGAGTCTCCAGGAGTTAAACAAACAAAACATTACTTTCCTGTGTAGCTAGAACATATTCCTCAGGAAAACAATTTGTCACATGCCCTCAAATTCAGAAAACTCTATAGATTTAAATGTTCTCTTTTTTCCTGCTTCACAAGTGGTAATTCTTACAATATCTAAAAGAATAGTTTATTTTTAACACAAAGAATAGTTTATATTCTATGATTATAGTATATGTTTTCTTCTTATTTATAGGAGTATGTTTATGATTCATTTATTTTTAATAAGTAAAATATAATTTTGCATTAAAATTTGTTTTAGTCTCCTCAACTGTTAAAAATTGAGCAAGCAATAAAGTGAAGGGTTTTAGACTTTAGTTTCTTCCTTTAACTGACAAAATGAGTTTTCTTCAGTGTTTTAACATTGGGGCTTAAATAAAATCAGATTGTTATAAATCTCAGTTGTACAATGAAAAGGTCAGTTCTGACCAACCTCAACTTCGGAAGGAGAATTTTCACATGATTAAGTAGCAAACATTTCATATTATTGATTAACAAATATTTATTCAATTCCTATCCCTGGGTCATAGTCTGTTAGGTAGAGAGGTTACTGACATTGATTCTCGTGCTCAAGAATTGATTGTATATCTAAATAAGGTATTAACATGCTGTAGACAATATGATTAGAAAGAAAATGGTAGCATACCATTGTGGCAGCCAAGAGATGTCATCTAACAGTGTCACAGTGAACTGAGTCTTCCTGAATAAAAATCAAGTAAGTCTTGTGAGAGGGATGGAGAAGCATTTGGCTATAAAGCAATCATTAATACTACATAGGCCAGCACCACTAGAAATAGTCCCTTCTAGATCAAGCCATCCTAACCACATATGTTTTATAGCCTCAGTCTGACTGGGAAAGAATACCATCTCCTATATTTTGTAAACTCCAAAAAACTGGCCTTGACCTACAAATATTAGGCACAGTTGTTATGGCTACCATATTCATTGATTTATGTTGTAAATATGTGATACACAAAGAAATAGGAGATGTAACTATTATTCTTTATGTGTTCTTTGCTTTACATGTTTACATTTTATTTAATTTTATATTTTCTGAGCATATCCTTTGTGCTGTCACCTATATTTTTCTATGTATTGGCCTAAATTTAGAGAATTTTCTATTAAATTTACAAGTTCATCATATCTTAAATGTTTACTTTAATGTGAACTGCATGTGTATTTAGGTCTAGAATATCTAAATATCAACAGCAATATTCCATTTAAATTGTTAAAAGTTTTACTTATTGCAATAGGTTATTTCTAAACTATTTCCCCAAAGCCTCATACTCTCATAGGTAGGGCTTTTGGAAAATGATTGGGTTAGAGGGCTTATAACTGACTTGCTAAGAGGAATTAGTCTTGTTAGAAGAGTCTATTATGGCCCGAAGTGTGCATCTTCTGCCGCATCTCCCTTCAGTTTCTATGCTTGTTGACCACCCAGCCATGTGCCTCTGCCATACTACCCTACCTTGGAGCTAGCCAGCTTCTATAAACTGTGAGCCAAAATAATCTTCTTCTCCTTTAATGGAAAAGTGGCTAAGACACTTATTTCCCATCAAAGGAATTTACAACGTCATGATACACTTGGATATAGATAATGTCTCGCTTAACAGTTTTTGTGTTTAGAGCTAAAAGAGAAATTCAGTACCCAACCAGACCCCACTCCTGTGGCAGGTTCTGTTAGATAGTAAATTAATTTGTTTTATAAATGGAGAGATACACAGAGAAATAGGAGAATAACATCCTAGTAAGGTTCAGATCAGGACATACAAAAGGGATGATTGAGGCATAACAAAGAGCAGATCCTTAGCAAGTGGCGAATAAAATGAACCAACTACCATACTTCCTTGAAACAAAGAGAAAGCCAAAACTTTTTGTAGTTTTATCTGTCATTTGCAAAGTTCAGTTAAACAACTACTCCCATTCCTACAAAATCCAGCTGCTTTCATCATTAGCAAAACATATAATTCAAAATATCCTTCTACTATTCACAGATTATTTAAAAAAAAGAGAGAGAGAGAGAGAAATTGGTTAAACTTCAGATCTTGGCAGATATTAACACTTAATGGGTTTCAAAGCCTGTCTAGTTTTGAAATCTTCCTCATGTAAATATTAATGCTGTGCTACATACAACTTTAAGAAATGCTTTTCTTTTCCCCCTCTGTTAAGTATGATAGCATTTTAGGATAATGTGTTCTAGCTTCTCTGTTTTTGTAACAGATCTTTTCAAGCATAGTAACAAGCATGAATTGTGCTGGCCTAAAGGCTGTGAAAACCAGAAACTGTGAAATAAAGTTCAGCTACAGCCCTTTATAGCTGGCAGAGGTTCAACTGTAGTTTTGGGTGGTTTGGTCAGCAGTTTCAACAGATACTTTGAAAACTTTATATATATAAGCATTCTTGTACTCAGCTGTTCTATTGAAAAGTAACTTCTTTATTTTTCCATCCATTATGCATGTCTACTTTTATGGGAATAAAGACCACTCATTGAATACATTTGCTAGTTTCACTGCCAATTGAAATGCATGAATAATTGATACAGACTGGATTTACTATCTTTCATTGCAAATCCCTTTATGTGTTATACCAGGATTATGGCTTAGGAAATGAAGTGGGTATGAACCACAACTCAAAAATACAATCTTATTATCCATTATTTCAAATACTTGCGCTTCATATATATTTTTAAAAAGTTTAATTTAACCATAGAAATAAGATTAAAAGAAGCAAAAATAGTCTGTAAACTATTACTACTGTATGCTTCTATTCTTCTGGCTTTCTGTTTGGAAATGAAAACGTATAGGCAAATCTATAGGGTCAGAAGATACCATAAATAAAAGTATGGAGAAATCTCATTGGGTTTCTTTCCTTCAATAAAAAAAAAAAAAATTTGACTGCAGCCCTTAGATGGCTTTAGAAATCATTGAAGGTAACTAGAACAAGTAAGTTTGGAGGTGAAGGACATTATGATTTCTGATTTAAAGTGGACTCGAAGAAGTTACCTCATCCAGAAATACTTTTATAATGCCTTAAATTATGAAATTTTTACTATGATTTGTAATCCCTTTCACCTGTAAAATTGTATATGTTGTGTATGAAAGAAGTTGGAAGTAGGTAGATTCTGGTTTTGAGCCTTGTCCATACTGGGATTTACTACAAGCTCTCCTGTTCCAACACCAACAATGCCTTTAGTAGAAACTGTGTGCTGCATTTTTTCTGAATGGCCATTTGAGAAAGCCTCCACAGGATGGCCTTGGTTCTGGATTTCTTTTTAATTGATCCCAAAGCCTGGGGTGAGTAGTAGTTTTCTATTTTTGCTAAATTTCTTCACCTATCCTTACTGCTCTTCCTTCTTCTCCATCATTTTTTTGTGAACAATTCTTGACTTTAAATTCTGTTATAAATACTTGAGATAATTATTTTATTTTCCATACTGATGTACTTCTATATATTCCCAGTTCATCATCTTGAAAATAGGAGATTAATATATCAACACCAGAGGGCTATTTTGAGGATTACCATAATAAAAAACTGAATCCTAAAATCAAACAAACAGGAGGAGGAAAGGCATCCATGATGGAAACTAGGAAAGGCTAGCAAATGACAAATTGTATTTATTCAGTGTTTCTTTTGTCATGACCTTCCTGCTCATGCAAAGTAAAGATCATTATTTTCCTTTTTTAAAATTAGGAACATGAGGTATGTAACTGGTATATAGAATACAATTCATTTTATGGACGTTGGACCAAAGCATGTTCAAACTACAATATTTGCTTTGTTTTGTTTTCTTGTGTCCCATGATGTCCATTTCTGGAAAAGTTTCAGTTACAAGCAACCTAGCAAACAGAGTGGAATTTGGGAGTTTGGGAGGCCCCATTTTTAGAGATGAGATTTGTAATCATGGACAGAATGTAGAACAAAATTTCTCAAGCAACTTTCTCACTTTGTGAACATGAGAAAAAGAAAACTCTTACTCATTTAAAACTCATGCACAATTTTAGTTATGATTAACTTTATATAGTGTTTCAGGTTTTCTTTTTAGGTTTTTTGAGACAGAGTCTCAGTTTGTGGTTCAGGTTGTCCCTGAGCTCAGCCTCAAACTCACCTCACAGCAATCCTCCTGCCTCTGCCTCCCGAGTGCTGGGATTACAGGCATGAGCCACCACGCCCGGCACTGTGGTATGTGGTACTGGTTGCTGGTGGGCGTGAGTCTCCATGCCCAATATTGTATGTGGTTACTGGGGATCGAACCCGGTGCTTGAGCTTGCAAGACAGGTGCTGGAACCACTTAGCTACCTCCCCGGCCCATGTTTCAGGGTTTTAACCCTGCTCTATTACTCATGTCTCGAAAGACTCTCAATTCATATCTAATCTCTATTTGTTTCTGTTTTTTAGCCCTTTGGCAAGATGATCAAGTCATGAATCAGAAATGTTTTGCTTTCAGTTGCCCATATTTTCTATGAAAATGCCACCTTAAATTGCCATCTGCTTCCCTTTTTGCTGTAGAATATTTTATCCATAGGGTTGGTTAACCTGCTTTATTATTTTATTTTTTTTTTTAATCATCAGAAACAAATCAGGCACCAATGCTAAGAAATCATTTGTGGAAAACACAAATTTCTGATTTGAACAAGAAAAAGATATTTTAAATAAATATGTCTGTTGAAGAAGTTAGAAAAGGCAGCAAGTATAAAATCCCTCCTCAGATTTTAGGTTTGTAGACTTTAGGAAGGTTGAATAATTTTCTGTATAAAAAAGAAAAAGAGATTTGAAATTTATTAAAGACATTCCTTTGTGTTAGTGGCAGTTGTACAGGAAAAATATTGTAGTTTATATAGGGAAAATAACAAAAAATGATTTAATAGCGTGACAGAATACATGAAGAGAACTTCAAGAGCTCTTCACAGCTGTGTAGGGTGAGCTCATATTTTGTGGAATGTGGTAGAGAAGACAAGTGAGCACAGACCTCAGATTTCCCACTTGTGAGATACCTGGGAGGTCTACAGACTGCTGTGAGATGTGGAGATTTAAAGAGGGGAATCTTCAGATACACACAAACTAAAGAACCAATATTGATAACATAAAAAGGAATCTTAAGGAATGTGGACCTCATTTCCAAGAATTTTGTTCAAGTTTGCTTAATTGACTTTTGCTTTGTTTCCCAGAAAATGTTTTTATTTTGTGTTCATTTGCCCAGGGCTATACCACCCTGGATTGAGATCTTTTTAGATTTTACAGACTGAGTAAAACCTACTCGAAAGTTGGGTTGTGAGGAGGGTAAAGACCTCCTAGGAGAGTTGTTCATAGAATCATTTCATTCTAACATTACTGATGCAATAAGAAAACTGGGGAAAAGATTTAGTCTAAAGTTGAAAACTTAAAAAGTAATAAAATATGGTGTTGAGATAGAGAAAGTTATAAAACAGGTTTATGACCTTAGATGATTGCTCTTGCATTATCCTGTTCAATCATTTGGTATTTATATTGTAGGGTATTATTTCCCTGGGAAATTGATAGCACTGATAGCTACACTAAACACAGAACTGACCGAAGTTGATCACATGGCTGTCTCATTTAATCTTAAAACAACATTTTGAAATATGCTTTGTAATTACTTGTGTTTTTCAGATGAGGAAACTGGTTCATGAACACTAAATATAATAGGATAGCTAGGGAGAGTTAAAGCATGATGGGAAAAAAACAAAAGGGAATTTAATAAATAAGATAACCTTTGGAACAGTGCCAGGAGTTAGAAATTTTTAGTAGTCTATTGTCTTTGAAATAGCTGAAAAGTTAAATTTTAGGCAATAGGATTAAGCTACTGTTTTACAATAGAGCAAAGGGGCAAAATGTGTTTCTAAAAACCTTTGGTACCACCGGAGTAAATGAGAAAGATTCCTAAGCATAAAGCGATAAAGACACCAGTTTATGCCAGTCCACAATTTATCTAAAATTCCCCCCATAATTTCAACATGTTTCCTGCAATGACTAAGAATGAGTGTGGTTAGAGAAATACATAAAGTGTGTCAGTGCCATTAATCACGTATAATCTTTCAGAGTATCATAAATTTCAGTTATCACTGCCAAAACTCACTTTGATGACTTAAAAGACTATACTCATGGATCAAGCTGATGGAGACAAATAAGAAGCTAAATGGGGATGTGATAGTCTGGCATGGGTGGGAACTATTGCTAGATTTTCAGATATGTGATTTGTAAAACATGCTGGATAATTTGAAATTCTGCATGTGCTTTGTCTATGATTCCATATGCTTGAAAGTGATATTTCATATCATCCTTTGTAGATTTTATTTACTTTGGTCTGAAACCAAAATATTATCATTTAAATAGTTATTATTCAAAGCATATGCTATTTCTGCCTGAGTTTCAGATGAGTTGGAATTAAAAGCAATACAAAATCTACATTAGTCATTTATTCTTTGTGAGTTTGTCCTTTTTTTTTTCAGACTTTAAAAATAATTTTCTGACAGTGTGATGCTATTGAAATATTAACTTTAATTATATGAACAAGACATATTTCTTTCATTATCATTATAATACTTGCAACTCTTTAATATGTATTTAAATACAAATTTTAAAATTTATTGCTTGAAATCCAAGATAATATAATGTAGGTTATTGTTAAATTTAGATCTAAAATGTTTCTTCAAATTCTTGTGTGTGAGAAAGGTGATTGGAACATGGGAGTGCTATATTCAGGGAAATCATGCATTAATCAATTCAGTAGCTGACTGTTTTGCCAGGTGGAGAGGTCTGCTTAGATGTGAGTCCCTGCTGTGTTACATGATAAAGTGTATTTATCTCTTCTACTTTCTGCCTGCCATGATTGAGTACTTTTTCTTCTGCCATATTCTCTACTATTCTATTTCTTTTTCTTTTTTTTTTTCTCTCACTTTAGTTTTTTGAGAAAAAATTTTGCTTTGTAGTTCAGGTTGGCCTTGAACTCCCTGTGTACTCCAGGCTAGGATTGAACTCATGGTGATTCCCCTCCTTCAACCCCTCAAGTGCTGATATTACAGGTGTACACCATTATCCCTGGCTTGCCATCCTGTTTCTGTCTTGGAGCTAGCCAAGAATGGACTGACACTTTGAAGGCAAAGTAGAGCTCTTTTCCTGTTATGTCTTGTATCTGGATAGGTGGGGCTTCCCAGAGATAGCTGGATCTAGGATGTGATGATTCTGGAATTAAGTGTGTGATACTAGGATGAAGGGTTTGTGATGCTGAATTAGTCCACTGGTTGGTTTGGCATAGTTTTGGTTGTTGATAATGAGAATGCCCCACCCGAAGAATTATATATTATATGTACATTGCAGTATTCCAAACAAAGAAATGGTCAAAGAAAACTAACTTGCTGGTTTTGCTTTTGTTTGTATAACTTCTACATGCAGTACTGTACTATATAACAATATAAAAGTACAGGAGTGTACTGTACATTAGTCAACAAAATTACAGTTTTATATAAATGAGTTATATTGTACAAATAAATACATTGGTGCTTTATAAACAAGATACACAGAATTACCAAGAAAAGGATAGGTCCACGCAGCAAGTTGTAAGTCCAAACAGTTGTTAAGCAGGTAGGTCATCACACAAGGAGTATTTATATTTGCTAGCCGCAAACAAGGCATTTTGTCATTAGAACTTTGTGTGAGATATTTCTGGTGCCACCTGAAGAAGTGATAGATTTACATTTCTTCCGTACTTTTATGACCACATGTCTTGTTTTTAGCAATCAAAAGTGAACAGAGATTTGTATCACACGTCTATTTGTGAGCTCTGAAAATCCATGCAGGATTCCATAAGCTTTCTCACTCTCTCATCGTTACTAACAGGGCTACAAACACCAGCTACTGCATGAACTTGGGTCTTAGAATGAAGATAATAAATAATAAAGGCCCACCTTTAGCTCTAATACCCATAGAATATGTAGGAAAAGGTATATTCTCTTATTTTGTTATGCACTTGTAATTTGGGGGGTTGTTTAGTGCTGCAACTTAATACACCTCACACCGAACAGCTAAATTTTGAAGTTCAAATCCTGTAAATAATTGAAAAGCAGAACTTACACAATGATCTGAACATTTGATGCACGTAAAAAAGAGAAAAAATGAACTCATTTAGTATATTTTAATTGTGTTAAGATTTATTATATAGCATAGTGATTTTTCACAAAGTTTCAACACATTCCAGATTATGAACAGTAAGTGGCTGGCAAATCACCACAGTATTGTTTGTCAGTGTAATAATTGAAAGTTCTTGACCAGCAATTTCTTGTAAGATACATACCTGACATTAATTCATGTGCTTTTAGATAAAAGAAAAGAAATCCTATATTGTCTTTTGGTGAAATTTATCCACTTGAAATGAGTAAATGTCACACTTTGTCAAAAAAATTGCATTTTGAAAAGTTTATACTATTGCAGAAAATCAGTATTCTTTTTTTCATTAAAAAGTCTAGGTGTTGAACCAAAATGAAGGTACTTATTCAGGAGAAATGCATTGCAGTGAAATGAACAGGGTGACAAAAAGATAAATCTGAGTTTTTAAGAGCCATTTTATTTGCTTTTTACTTAAGATATCAGTTCTATTACAGATTGTATAGCATATAGTATAAAATTACTATACATTTCTTATGAGATTTAATTAGTCTTTCAGGTACAGTAGTTAATATACAGAGTAATAATGTATATATTATACACTTGAGAGAAGGAAAAATAGCATGCCATTTTTCATAAGATGATGTTACTGCTTATGAGGGATGATAGCTGATAGCAAATATTGCAGAAATTCCACTACACTGCTGATCTTGAGAGAAGAAATTGAAAATGCATGTGCAGCAATCTCAGTAACCAAGGTGACCCAAGCAGCAGTTCACCATGCTAATAAATGTCTAAAAACTGATGGTCACCACTTTGAGCATCTCTTCTAATTGTAGGCCCCAAAGGGAGTTTGTATTAATCTCATGATTAATCCAAGGCAAGGAAGGGGGAAAGGACTTTCTTTTTATTATAAGGGAAAAGGTACTTTCTGTCTCTCCTCCCAAATAGGTCTTTTTGAAATATGATGGGCCTCAATCTTAATTTCCATTTGATGTTACTGTTGATAGACTATGATATAATTTTAGAATAGGAAAGGATGGCCAATTTTTCCACTGTGTTCCAATAATAAAAAATTTTCACCGACTTGTGTCCAGTGTTACAACATTTTCTTTCTTGAAATGCTGTTAACTCAGCTGGTTGGGAAGGATAAAAATAAATTTCCAACCAGAATGATGTTGCATGCCTATAATCCCTGCACTAGAGAGGTAGAGGTGAGAGGAACACCAGAGTTCCAGAGCAGCCTGCTGTAAGTAAAGTACAGACTTTGTCTGAAGAGAAAAAAGAAAGAAAGGAAGAGGGGAAGGAAAGAAGGAAGGAAGGAAAGAAAGAAAAGCAAGCAAGCAAGCAAAGAAAGAAAGCTGGCAGATAGGCAGGTAAGCAAGCAAAGAAGGCAGGTAGGCAGGCTCCAGCTGCTAAGCATATGCAGAAGATAGTGACATGTGGCCCTGTAGCTACAAGTTGTTTTCTTCTGAATCTAACTAGAAAGTCATGGAGCATGAGAAACCCTTTGTAGACAACATGAAATTGAACAGAAAAACACATTCCAGTTACTGCCCCACAGATATCCAAAGGGAGCAAAGAACATGAGTCAGGAGGCTATTGTCTCCCTAATTACCGTCCACATTGGAAATGGCAACTTGTTTTCTTCTTACATAACAGTGTACTAAGTTGTCTTCTCCTGCTGTCTGTTGCTCTCTTGTGGATTTGGCTATTTTGGGATAAAGAACTTGTGGTTGTGAAAGCATGGATCATGAGCCAGATCCTGGCCCAAGTGAAAAAATGAGAACCGGAGCTGAGGTTATGATGTGAGGAAAACCAGAGCCCTAGCAGTTCTCTTCACTGTGACTGGAGACTATGGAAGCTTTTCATAAATTCTGTGTATATCTCCTCTGACTGTTAGAATATTGACTTTGTATAGTGCATTGAACTACTGTGCTTCCTGGTATCTTTCATGATAGCTTTGTCTACAATTATCTTGGTCACTTTTCCAAATAAGAATTTATTTGGTAAGCATTTAAGAAAAAATACTCTTTAGTATTAGGTCACCCACATCATCAGTTTACTTTTTGTTCCTGCATTATTTTTATGAAAATATCTATTAGCTTTCAGAAAGACTTCAAATTTTAATTTTAGCTAAATATGATATATCAGTTTTACTTAATGACTTTCTCTAATTAGGAAAATTTTTCATTTTTAGAGAGATTATTAGTATTTTTATGCTTTGCCAGTGACATATTATGTCAGTGTAAAGTGAATAAACCAGGCTTTGATTGTTATATGGATAGTCTATCCCAAATTTGTTTAATATTTTAGCTCTAAAGTCACAGAATTTGCTTTTATTCTTGAAAATGTTTATCAGATATCTTCTATGATTATACTCTTGGTTTGAAATAATTACAATGTTCTTAAATTTCTTTTGAATCCAATTCAGTGGTCAAGTAAATTGTGTATAATTTTCTAGAAATGCAAACTATTTGTGTTTTTTAATGAAACGGATAAGTCTTTTGGTATGTTTTGTACTCTAAATATTTTTATAAGACATTTATATCAAAACTAGACAATTTTAGTAGATTTTTATCTTGATAGTACACTTCAGTATCAATAATAGCCTATATAATGTTTTGATGAAGTGAAATTGCAAAGATGTCTTATAAGATTCTATGAAGAAAAAGCTTTGAGACACTCACTTTTAAGTGAAAGTTACCAAAGCTCACTTCTCAAGGAAAATGAATATATCAATATTACTTTCCTGAGAGGTAATTCTAGCATACAATATACTGTGGTTAAAGGAAAAAGGTATATTTGTTGAAAATATTTTCTATTCATTTTGTGATTTTAAAATCACCTTTGTAAAAAGGAAAACTGAATGTCACATGATTGATGACAAAGCTACTTGTTTCTTTATTCATGTTGAAACATACTGCCGTGTAAAATTATAAATGCCACCTAATATCTATTTATTATGAAAGGAATAATTTCATGTATTACAAACAGTGCTCTTTTCTGCACATACAAAATCTAAACAAAGCAAAACTGCTACTTCTTTAGTAGAGTCTGTTCAGTGGCATTGCCAGTAAGGGTTGGCAGAGAGGAAACAATTTAAGAATAATAATCAAGTCTGCAGCCATTTTTTGCTATCATCCTTCCCATCTCTAAATTTTACCTAGTCTAGAATAAAGAATTCTTAGAGCAAAAGAGTAAGCTAACAGACTGTATCTCACACACACACACACACACACACACACACACACACATTGAGGAAAGTAAAGCTCATGAAATATTAATTAGACTTAGAATTTTGACAACTCTAAAGAAAATATCGCCTGTCTAATCAACCACCTCAAGACATATTCTTCTATTTGTCTCCTATTTTCCAGTGTTGGTTCTATTCTAAAATCAGAACTTACTCCTCATATATAGGAAAATCTTTATGGTTAATGTCTACTAATAAAGTACCCATATGTCGACATGTTGAGTAAAGGTTTAGCTTTCTAGACAGTCTGGGACACTTTATCAGATATAAATCTCTAGGTTTAATTTGCAATTCACAAGGCAGAATAAATGATTAAAAATGAATAACAAGGGGCCAGGGAGTTAGCTCAGTGGTTCCAGCGCCTGTCTTGCAAGCACAAAGACCTGGGTTCGATTCCCTATAACCACATACAATACTGGGTGTGGAGACTCACGCCCAGCAGCAACCAGTACCACATACCACAGTGCCGGGCGTGCTGGCTCACGCCTATAATCCCAGCACTCGGGAGGCAGAGGTAGGAGGATTGCTGTGATGTGAGTTTGAGGCTGAGCTCAGGGCCAGCCTGAATTACAAAGCGAGACCCTGTCTCAAAAAAAAAAAAAAAAAAAAAAAAAAAAAAGAATTACAAAAATGATGATGTTGAAAGGGGACAATGTGGAGATTGTAACAAAAAAGTAAGGAAACAAATTTTATGTATATGGGGGGGTGGTAGGGTGGGTGGGGCTATGGGAAAAATGAGAATTAAGTTGTGTCTTATACTGGTACAAATCCCCATTATGGAGTGCAATCATGATGTGTATATTTAATGTACCAATAAAGATAAAAAAAAAATGATGATGTTAAGGGACCTAATGATGAGAAATAAGGAACACTACTTTCGCTTACAGGTGCTTTTAATGCTCTAGAACACATATAAATTGGCTGAGATGTAAGAATACAGTTTATCAAAAATAAACATGTAAGAACACAAACATTTATCAAGCAAATGATTGTTATCTTAAATGTATCTGAATAGACATTTTAAGAAAATCTGCAGCACAATTACCACTTGTTTTTTCACTCAGGAATAAGATTAGAGGACAACTGAGAATTAGTGAGAAAAAGACTTAATATTTCTGCATTGGTTGGTGATGGGCAGCAGATTACTCATTATTTTCTATTCATAGCCTCCACAGTAATATGATTTAACCAAATATTTTGTGCCATCTAGTGAATATTTACTTTTTAGACATGACATTTTTATAATATGTTTGATCATTTTTATGGTATCTGTTTCAGATATGTCATTTTCACTTAAAACTACAGCAAAACAAATAGGCATCCTTTTTATTTATTGAATAAAATATAAGCAAACTTATTTGTCTAACACTTAAAGTGTTAGGAAATAGAGCTCTGTCTAAACTTTAGTAATTAGCTAAATATAAAAACCTGTTAATATTTCTTTTAGTTGTTGACAATTGATAAATACTTGTCGAATATCCCAATAGACTTATTCAATGCAGACAAGATATATATATATATATATATACACACACACACACACACACACACACACACACACATATACACATATTATATGTATATATAATATATACACACATATAATATATGTATATATTATACATATATATGTATAAATATACACACACATATATGTGTATGCATGTATATATGTGTATATAATATACATAATATATATGTATATATATATTATATATACATATATATATATACACGCACACATATTTTTCCTTTCTTCTTGTTATATGAACATTCAAGGCTCAGTCTTTTAAAAAATGGGAAAATTAGGGATAATGTACACATAATGCCCACATAAACAAATGTGTCATAAATAGTAGTTGCCCTGAGGATCTCAGGGCAATAAATGTATTGTGTGTAGTCATCATACAAAGCAAGTCAATGAATTGATACAAGATTTTGCTTCAGTTGAGAGTGTAAATAGTGAGGTAAAAGGCTGTTCATTTCTGCTAAAATACACACTTTTTAGCACATAAAAGCATCATTCAAATTCATTTAGAATGGATTATCTGATTGTTTTCACATGCATTAATGTGATCAACACTAACGTGTGCCTCAGGCAAAAATTGAAGAAATATTAACCTTTTTTCTCACTAACCCTATCAGTTGTACTCTTCTGTTATTCATGAGTCAAAAAACAAGTTTTGATTGTGCTGAAGATTTTCTTTAAAGATCTATACAGATGAATTTAAGACTTAATCAATACTTGGTTGATAAACCTGTATTCTTAAAATAGTTATCTGCAAAAGGTTTTATTAAATTTTGATAAATTGAAAGCTTCTCAGTGTCTTTGCTATTGATAGAGCAGTTTTAACCTTTAGCTTTGTATAAAAGGATCTTTATTCAGAAATATTCCTCAGTAGTATTATCTCGATGTATATATTCTTATGTATGTTTATATGTGTACAAGAGACAGACATTGAGACTTGTACCCTCATGAATAATTTGTTGAATAAGTGTCAATTTTTCTCCATGGTTGGAATATGGGAAAACATAGGAGATATGATAGCTCTGCTTTCAAAAAGTCATAGTTTGCCAGCCTGCCAAGCATAAGGTCCTGAGTCTGATTTCCAGGACTGCAAAACAAACACACAAAAAGTCATAGGTGCTGCAAATTATTTATAAAAACAGTTGGGAAAGTGGAACAATAGCCTTTGCATGTGATGCTTGGATAAATAATCAGATTCTTATAGGTGAACTCACTAGCTTCAGATACACACTTTGTTTCAGAAGACAGGGTTTAAAGATTTTTATTAAAAAAATTAGATTTGAAATGACTTTATGTGGAAAATAGTCTGTGGTTGAAATAGAAAATACATTCCAGTTTTCATAGGAGGCATATTAATCAAGATTTGAAGAATTTCTGTTAGTTTGCATTTTATAAACTTCACTGGGAAATGATACATAGTGTTTCAAGTATGTTCTGCATCACTTGTGATATAAAACTAATAGGATGGAAAATTACTTTGAGAAGAAACAGAGTTCTCTATTTTATAATTGACATTATTTAAAAGTATTCAGTAACTGAATGACAATTGTAAAATTCAACATTTATGATTCTGAAATTATGTCTTTTTATGAAAATCTTCATATTTGAAGAAGTCTATTTTTATTATGTAAGAGGAATATATTACATGGAAGCAAAGCACATGAATTTAATTAGAATCTTTTAAATGTAAACTTTATCAAGAATCTCATGAACTCTGAATTCACAGTAGTTTACTTGAAATACTATTGTTTTTCTTCTTGAGTCTATGAAAAATCATAGTATTTTCCTTAAATTTTCTCCAACATTAATTTTATTAATAAGTTCAAGGAAGATATGTTTAAGCAGATAAATTATTTTTAGAGAACTAAATATTTCTTAGTAAATGTATTAATTTCATACTCCTTTAAAATTATTGTTTTAAGTTCAGTAACAAACTATGATTTCATATATGTTGTATGTTATATCTAGATAGAATTTTTACTTGATATTATAAGTTGTCAGTTTGCTTAGTGAATGAGCTGCATTCAATGATAGTAAAATCTACTATGTAAGTAATTTCATCACAGGACTGAGAAGCCATACATTTCTCATTTTTTAAATTAAAGCTCTTCTCCTTGCCTAGGGTTTAATAATAATTACAAAACAACTGTCTTTTCATAAGCATGTCATAAAACACTCATTTTCCAAAGGAAACCCTTTTAATCAACCTAGGGAACTCGGTGAGATTCGATCTCAAAAACAAATGTACTGGACTGGGTGTGTAGATCAATATTAGATGCTTTCCTAACATTCATGAATTCATGTGTTTTATCTCGATGTGTTTTACCTCCACACAAACACGCACACACACACATGCACACGCACACACACACAAACACACACATGCACAAAGTTAATGTATTGTCTGAGAAAAGGACTACTTGATTATAAAGACAGTTTGTTATACTTGTAGTGATTCACTTAAAATATTCATCTGAGATATGGTAGCCACTGGTGGTAAACACATTTGCTATTCTCTTGTTTTCACCTGGTGAGTAATTAGAATTCCAAGAACTTCTGAGGTGATGGTCAGTGATTCCTAGAACTTGAAATATCTGTTTTACTTTTGTTTATTGTTCATTATAGAGAAAGACATTAAAATTAGGAGTGGTGAAAGGTATGTAAGACTGTGTGCAAGTCAAAGAGGTAGAATTTTCCGGTTTGCCTTTGCTACAGGAGTATCTTTGGTAACACTGAAAACTTCCAGCAGTAATATGTAGCAATACGTATAGATTTTGTGAATGGGGGAAGCTTACCTAGTCACACAGTTATCAAGTGTCTGCAAATCTGACTTCAGTTGGTGAGTTTCCAGTTGCTCCAAAAATCAAGCGCCCCACCTCAGATTTTATTGTTAACATAACATTTTATTGTTGACATGTGGTATGGCTATGGTTACAGTAAGGTAGAAAGAAAAACCACTAGGGCATTTGAAAGATTTTGAAGTCACTTAAGGACCAAACTGCACTGAGAATGAATACAGTTGAAATATCCAAAACCTACTGAGTCAAATTCTGTTTGCAAAAGCATATTTTATTACTCAAAAGAGATCTCATATAAGATCTTTCTTTATAGGTTTCCCAAGCAGAATAGTTTAAATATGTTCTTTATTAGTAAATGTTCTTAGTACAAAATGTTTGCTTGTCTTGTGCGGAGTTGGTTCATATACATAACACATCTTAATTCTTCTTTTCACCCCTTTTAAAGCCACCTTCCCTTATCTCTTTATCTCCTTAATATTTGAGAAAGATAAATCTCCCTCCTTTCTGTTGTGTATCTTTTGACTACTTATAATTTAGGTTTCTTAGATAAGAGACACCATGTGTTATTTAAGTTCTTGTGTCTGAATTATTTCACTCACTGTTAAGGTGTCAGGGTGCTTCCATTTGCCGAAAAATGAATTAAGTTTATTTTTCTTTAGAGTGGAATAGTACTCCATAGTTTTATATTTTCTTTGGCTATTGAAGGACTATAAACTTCTTGCAAGATTTGGCTATTGTGAATCATGCTGCTAAAAACATTGATATGCTTATATAACTGTAATATGATTCACAAATGAAAGAGTTCTTTTCTCCCTTGCTGGCTGAAATTTTCCTGCCTTCTATATACTTTCATAAGATTATAACAAATTTTATATTATAAAATATTACCATAAAGTGTTATGAGATGTCTTATGAATTATTTTATTATTGTTGTATCATCTAATACTTGAATATGAAAATGGTGAATCCAACATTGCTGTACAACTTAAGACCACAGAAGTCTCTATGAGAAGCATTACAACGCACTTATTTCTCATAAGGCACCTGTGAAGTGCTGTAATTGCTCTTCATTTGTGAATCAAGGCTGTTGTGCTCTGTGTGCATCATTCAGAGGAGGGGCCCAGCCATGTGAGGGTCATTTACACCCACCTCTTTCATACCACAAGATGTCAGGCCTATTTCAAGACTCTAAACTTGATACAGCTCTTATTCTCTAGCTAAGCAAGTAACATTGTCAGTGCCAGAGTCTGAGGCTGGGGAAGTATATACTATCTACCATAAGTATGAGTAATGATAAGAGGAATAAAGAATTGTAACTATTATTTAATAGACCATAGAGCCTGTAGTTTAACAGAAAGAGACATCTTTCAAATACTGACATGGCCACTTTTTTATGTATGGACCTGATTATAATCATTCAACATATTCATTACTTAACTTTTCTAAATGTAAAACAAAAATATATAGTAGAGAGGCCAGGGATTTAGCTTAGTATTTCCAGTGCCTGCCTTGCAAGTGCAGGGTCCTTAGCTCGATCCCCAGAAAGCACATACAACAACACTGAGCATGGTGACTCACTCCTACCAGCAATCAGTACCACATACCACAGTGCCAGGCGTGGTGGCTCACATCTGCAATCTCAGGTCTCAGGAGGCAGAGGCAGGAGGGTTGCTGAATTTGAGGCTTGCTTGGGCTACATAGTGAGTTCAAGGCCAGGCTGAACTACAAAGCAAGACCCTATCTAAAAAAAAAAAAAATAGTGTTTGCTTTTTTTTTCTTTTTGGTGAGTATTAAAGATGGTATATGTGAAATGCCTACCACAGTAGCTTAATTAAAACTGTCTAAATGCACAATAAATGATATAATGTATTGTTATATTAAAACATATCCAGGTCTGTTACACTGGTAAAGTAATAATAGTGGATATTTATTGAGCATCTGTTGTGTACTTGGCCTTATTTTAGGTGTTTGGAATGGGTAAGTAGTGTTTTTCTCATCATTTTCTTGTGAAAAGCTAGGAAGTTTAGTTAGTTTTCACTATGTTTCAAACAATGTCACATCAATAGGCTTAAAAACCATCATCATTTAAATCACAATTTTGTGTACCAGCTGTCAGGTAGGTGTTTTTTTGTATTTGTTTTTGGGGGTGTTTTTTGGGACTTATCTGGATCTGGGCAGGTATCAAGTCAGCTGCCTTGCTGGCTAGAATTACATGGTATAGAACAGCTGTGCTGTTGTAGCCCTTGGCTGTCCCCTGTGATCTCTCTTCCTTTAGCACTATCTTTGACTTGTTTTCCTGGTGGTCTGGCAGCATTTCAGGAAAAGAAGAGGAAAACTAGGCTTACCTCAAGCATTGGCTTCAAAGTGGGTTCAGGTCACTTTTACTTATTTAGTTCACCGGAGCAAGTTAGGGCCAACCCTAAGACCTGAGGAATAGAATCCATCTCTTAATGGGAAAAGCTTCAAATTCATACTATGAATATCCCAAAGGGGAGAGAAAAGGTTTTTACCAAGTTTAAAATTTACCACAGACTATCTCTGCACACAATTTCCAAATTCCTATCCATGCAAAATTATATTTTTCCTTACTCTTGAATTCCTTAAAATTTCATATAACTCTGGCATCAGGTTTAAATTCTAGAATTCAGTTATTTATGTGAAGTCTAGATGCTGCTTATCATCTGTGGGCTTTCTTGACCTACAGACCAACAAAGCACAAAGTTATCTATCCCAGCTACATCTGACATATAATATTAAAACAAGAGGGGGATAGCTTCAGTAAATATTAATAACATGATAGGAAAAAACTGGATGGTTCTAATAACAATTGTGAAATGTAGGAGCAAAATTGTCACACTTGTTGACAGTAGAAAACACCTTTTGATCAAGGGAAGTTTGTTTCTAGCAAGTGGTTCCTCATTTTTTTTTTTGAAGCTATTGATTCCACCTCTTGATTTTTTTTAAACACAAGAACACCAGTAGCTTTTATTTAAACTTTGTGTACACACAAATCAAAATAGCCCATTTCCAGATAGGAACATTGTATTTCCTCAGTTTACTTATAGTTGCTTTATCCTAGTATCCAAAGTATAAATGCTAACATTATTCCGTCACTTTTTCAATTGTTCGTAAAATTTCTTTTTTAAAAATTAATTGATTTTATTGGTACATTTTATATACACATCACGATCACAATCGACATTGAAAATTTTTACTAGTATATGACATGATTTAATTCTCATTTTTCCTATTCCCCTGCCCACCCTACAATCCCCACCCCATATATACATAAGTTTTGTTTCCTTTTTTTTTTTCCTTCATATTTTTTCCCCATGTTGTATACCCATACCCCACCCCCCCCTTACTACAGGTTAGGTGAATGCTTGAACACATTGGCTTAGGGAAAAACTTTATGAACAAATCCTTTATAGCATGAGAACTAGCAGAAGGAATCAACAGCTGGGATCTCATCTTATTAAAAAGCTTTTGTACAGCAGAAGAAACAACCAGCAGAGTGAAAAGACAACAAATGTATGGGAAAAAAAATTTTAGCAGTGTTTTCTCAGATGAAGGGCTACTAGAACATACAAAGAGCTTAAAAAAATCAGCCTCCCCTAATTTAAAGACTCAGTTCAAATATGGACATCTGAAATGAATAGAGATTTTTCAGAGGAAGAAGTAAAAGCATCTAAGAAGCATATGAAGAAATGTTCAACATCATTAGTCATTTGAGAGTTGCAGATGAAAACAACACTGAGATTCTGTCTCACTCCACAAAGAATGGCTGCTGTCTTGAAATTAACCAGCAATAAATGCTGACCAGGCTGTGGGGAGAAAGAAACCCTTCTCCACTGTTTGTGGGAATGTAGACTGGTGCAACCACTGTGCAGGTCAGTGTGGAGACTCCTCAAAAAACTTGAGTTGGAAATCCCACTTGACCCTGCTATTCACCTGCTAGGTATATATGCAAAATAATTAAGTAATTCATATCACAGCAACCTTTGTTCATCTGTGTTAATAGCAATTCAGTTTGCAATAGCTAAATCTTGGAAACAACCCAAATGTCCATCAACTGGAGACTGGATAAAGAAGACATGGTTCTTCTATAAAATGGAGCATTACTCTGCCATAAAGAATGATAAGTTTAAGTCATTTATACTCAAATGGACGTACCTTGAGGACATATTGATAAATATGTCACAGCTGTGTAAATATCACATCTTTTCTGTGGTATGAGAAACAAGATATAATTGAATTCCGGTGTGTCTGATAGATACTTTTATCTGAATTTTTAACTCTTGTTTTCTAAAACATCTTTCCTTTTCAGATTCCTTTCTTAAACTTTTATGAAGCTTTCCCAGTCTGTTTCCTGATTGTAAGAACTTGGAAGCCCATAGACATTCGCATGCTTAATACAGTCATTCTTTGTTAATCCAAGTTAATAGAACTTTCATGTGTATTTTGCTTTGTAAAAATAGTTACGAACTTAGGTTTACTTTGTGTCCAGTCCATTGGTTAATCACATCAATTATTTTTCTGTACATACTGTTATATACAGTCTCATTTGCTAGTGCTTTGAGATTGCAGTTCTTTAAAACCATGGTTTTAGTAACCTGGGAAACAGTTTTTCTACTTGAGAGCATTTAGTAGACAATATATGTATTCTTTAGATTTCTTAAGAAAGAACCATGAAACTATACCCTTAAATTGATCATTTTTCTCAGGCCTCATTTCACTTAGAGAATTTTTAGTGGCTGAAAAGACTAAAAAGAAGAAACAATTCTGTCCCCTCTGTATTGCCTCAAAATTCAAGCTGGTCACTTCTTTATTTAGACAGTTTCTTTTCTTCATGTACCTATATGGAGCTAGGACCAACCGTCTGACATTTCAACATTCTGTGGAAGTCTCTTCAGCCAAAATCAAAAGTTCATTATATATATTGTCCATCTTTCAGATTTCTGTAGGTGACACTTTTTCTAATTACTTTCTTCTAAAAAACGTTCATCACCATGTTTTTTTCTATTTTCCAATAACAATTTGCTTTATTCTTTCCCCAGCATTTGCTAAGAGTTTGTTTGCCGTTTTTCCATCCTCTGCTCAGTGCTTACTGCCAATGACACTTATTTTAGATTTTTGTTATGGCAGCACCTCAATTCTAGGAACCAATTATTTCTGCAGCAGTTTTCTTTTGCCATATAAAAAGAAAGTCACAAAAGGAAGTTTAAAATACAAGGATTCTTCTTATTTCAGAATCCTGCTGGTCACTAATATGGGCTGGACTGGGCTGAAGCGTGTCTGCAGTAAGCTCTCCAGTCAGCTGGGACTGGTTGGTCTAGAGTGGCCTCTGAATGGCTGCTCATCTTGGTTCTGTGCATTTGCTTATCATCCTGCAGCCCTGTTCTCATGGTGACTGTCAGGCTTCCAGAAGCAAGTGAAGCCTTTTAAGGCCTCGACTTGGAAATGGTGTGCCATCGCTTCTGTTGCATTTTATGTACCAAAAGTGGTTACAGGGCCAGTCAGATTTTAGGAGAAGGGAAAAAGGACTGGCTCTTGAGGTGAGAACCTGCAAAATTGTTGTGTAAATCACATAGATATGAAAGATGCAGAAGGATTAGGAGTCTTTTGTAGTATACCATACATTTCTTCTCACTATCAGCAAATCTTGTTACCTTTATTATTTTCTTGAAGAACACTATAAATAATTATTATGAATTCTAGAAATTGGAAGTGAGGACCACCTCTCTTTTCTGGTCCTCTCACTGCTCACTCAGTGATGAGCATCCTTCTTTCTCATCACACATGATTTCTAATCAGCTTATCTACTGAACTACAAATTATCTATACAAATAGTATGTGTAAAATATGTAATTTAATTTTTTAATTTTTATAATCTATAAGGGCAAACAAGTATACATTTAAGATATATATATATATGTACATATATATATATAATTCATCATAAAATTTTTTTCATTTTCCATTTTTGCTTAAAAAGTGGGTGGCATTGAATTCATATGAGGTGATAGACTTTTTTTTTTTTTTTTTTTAGGTTTTATGAGACAGGGTCTCGCTTTGTAGTTCAGGCTGGCCCTGAGCTCAGCCTCAAACTCACATCACAGCTATCCTCCTACCTCTGCCTCCCGAGTGCTGGGATTACAGGCGTGAGCCACCACGCCCGGCACTGTAGTATGTGATACTGGTTGCTGTTGGGCGTGAGTCTCCACACCCAGTATGGTATGTGGTTACCAGGGATTGAACCCATGTCCTTGTGCTTGCAAGATAGGTGCTGGAACCACTGAGCTAAATCCCCGGCCCTGGTGATAGACTTTTAAAAAGTAGAACTTGCCTTGGTTATATGTTTTCATATGACAAAAATTAGTAAGTAATTGATTTACTATATGTTCAATTAATAAGTAATTTGTTCAATTTGCTTTTTGTTCTTTTGCTTTCTATTTTTATGACTAGTGTTTCTACAAAGGAAGATACAATATGAGTGAGACTGTTAAAAATTCCACACTGGGGGCCGGGGATTTAGCTCAGTGGTTCCAGCACCTGTCTTACAAGCACAAGGACCCAGGTTCAATCCCCGGTAACCACATACCATACTGGGCGTGGAGACTCACGCCCAGCAGCAAACAATACCACATACCACAGTGCTGGGAGTGGTAGTTCACACCTGTAATCCCAGCACTCGGGAGGCAGAGGTAGGAGGATTGCTGTGATGTGAGTTTGAGGCTGAGCTCAGGGTCAGCCTGAACCACAAAGCGAGACCCTGTCTCAAAAAACCTTAAAAAAAAAAAAAATCCACACTGAATATTCAGAATTATACCAAAGACCACATTTACAAGGATGAACAATAAATTACTGCATCCTCCCCAGGAATTGTTAAAAATATTTTTTATATTTATTTATGAACAATATGAATAGTTAAAAATAACTGATTTTTCTCTGAAGTTTTTCTTGAAGCATAAATTACTTTGGTTAATTCTGATAGGATCAGACTGACCCTCTCCCATCAAAAGGATGAGGCTAGTTTTTAAGGATCAGTTGAGTCAGGATCCAGATGATCTGTACATTAGTCCTGGTTTCATAGCTCTAGTATGTTCATGACTTAATGGGAGAGCCCTATTCCCATGAAATAATTACCTGTATTTGTGGTGGTTTCAATCATGTGAAAGTTCTGTTTTCCTGGAATCTAGGCAACACAGGTTTAGGATAATGCTTAAGAACATGTGGGCATAGTTAAATGTTATTGTCCACTTGTTAGCCTGATGTCCTCAGTTGTGAAAGTGAGAGAGGCTAGGATAGGTGTAGGCCTAAATGATATTCCCTAAATGACTAATACACTTATATGTAAAGCTGAGAAAGTTTTGATCAAAGTTTGACCAGAGTTACATAAAGGCTCAGATTTTAGTTATCTTTTGGGCATTTGTAGGCTCAAATTAAAAAATCATGATTTTTACAAAAAACAGTTTTATCTCCTGGATTGCCTTAGAAGAAAACAAAACTCAAACATTTCATGAATACCAAGCTAATGACCCAGTATTCTGCCAATCTTCTGACCTTCTGAGGGTCCTGCCAATGCCATTACTGTCTTGGCAGGTTATGAGAATGCTGCCACTTTGATTGCTTTGGAACCTGTGTAGAGAATTAATGAAGTACCTTTCTGGATGTCTCAGGATGGATTGTGGAGGTGTGAGATTTGAGTACTATACATGGTCCCTCTTGTGGTGGATGTTCCAGGAAGCTGTAAGCTAAGGATTCTTACTCAGCTATGCCCTTCAACACCTTGGAGGGCAGGTAGCTATGGGCTGAATCCCTTAAAACTAAGCCAAATGAAATGTCTTTCACTTTTGGATGGTAGCTATTGCATCGTAGTGGTTGGAAAACTGAGTAATACATTAATTTTTTATTTCAAAATTTCAGTTGCTCTTATGTTTCCTTTTCATCTGCTTTCTCCATTGCCTGGTATATACTTTCCCAAATAATGGCAGTATTATTAATTTTTGTAGTTATTATAGGATTTTTTCCTTTGTACTATGATTTAGAACTTCCAGTAAATTATTAATAATAATATATTGTATCACTTGATTGTAACTGAAATGAATCAAGTATTTTACCATGAAAAGAAATGTTTCCTCCATGATTCTTTTGATTAGTTCACTAACATTTTCCATAAGTTCATCGTAGGTTTCTGTTTTCTCCTTGGGTCCCTAATTAAAAGTTTAAAAAATTACCCATTTATATCCCACTATAGAAACTCAGAAGCTGAATGGTACATTAACATGAAAAATGCCTACCAATAGGCTTCTTTTTCACAATTTAGACCAACCTGCATGTTGATATCTCTTCTGTCAGCTTCAGGGTAATATCTGGCAAAATATCTTCATTTGTCCAAGAAATTTATTCAAGAGAAAAAACATTCTTTCTGATCTATTTCCTATAAATACAGTATATGATCAGAATAATTACAATGTTATATTTAAATAAAATGCCTGAAATACTTTACAAAGTTAGTTAGAGTTGTTGCCAATTGTGCACGAAAGTCAGTGACTGGAGTGAACATTGAAGACATATTACAATAAACAAGATCTAGCCCTCATTCCAGAAGTATGAAAGAGTCTGCCCAGTGTTCATTGAGATGGCTGGTATGCACACGATGAGGAATAATAATAATCAGGAGGAATTTTTAAAATTCTTTAAGCCAACATGCTGCTATCCATCAACAATTAGCTGCTATGAGGATTTGGGTTGTCTTTACTCAGATTTAGAATAGTATTTGAATAGAGAGAAATAAGTTCAGACAGAGTCACAGTGGAGTAGTTTGAGATTTCAATTTTGCCTGCAATATATGGTACATTGTTAATGGTTTTATAAATTTCTGCACTGGAAACATACAGTGACTGTAGCAGGCCTTAAAAACTGACTGGAATAATTAGTATATTATGTTGTCCTATGTATTCATGAAATGGAATTAGGCTCTAATTACATTGATAATCATGTTACTCCAATAAAACTTTGTTGATGATATATATGTAACTGCATAGATTTAGGTGACAAGTTTTTGTTTGAGCGTTATGATACATAATCAGTATCATGTGAGAAAGAAACACCAAATGAAATACTGCTTTTTGTGATCATTAAGAGATTTATTTTCTTTGAAATTTATATAATATAAAGAAAGAAACTACTGCAGTACAACTGACTGGACTGTGATTTATTCTTTTTGAGATGTGCTTTTTTTAATCATATGCATTATATTATGATATTCCAATTTCCTAGAATATATATATATATATATATATATATATATATCAGGTTATAGTTTGATTATTCCTAAGAATTTATATGTGCAAAAGTAACATTAGTAGTTTCTTTACAAATAGCAAATTTATTATAATACTTTTTGGTATTTTGACAAGCTTATATAAGGAAGAGATACAAATTTATTAGTTATATGTGTATAGTAGTTTTGTAAATCTCAGGGAATATTTTATGAATATATCAAACACTTGACAATAAATTATTAGACATTTAAGGTGTCTTCACTAATCTGTTAGTAGTTTATAGAGTGCCCACAGGCAATACTTCAGTTTTCATGTAGCTGAACATGATTCATTCATACAAAGAAAAAATCTCTTAAATCTATTCACTGTTCATTGTGGTTCAATGAGTAGGAGGAATTTTTATTGATAACTTTTTAATTTCTTTTACATACTGAAAGGAATAGCTTTTGTGAAAACCAGTTTTATTTATGAAGAAATGTGACTATACACATTCTCTTGCTAATTTCATAAACTTTAAACAGATATAGTATTGTTTATGAAGATTAATCCATGCTGGAGTTTTAATTTGAATAAAATAGTATGATTTCAGAATTGATGTGACTTAATAATATGCCAATTTAATGTCTAGTCATATAAAAATTATATTGAAATAGAAAACATCAAATCTGTCCACCCCAACATTAAAAGTACAGGGTGAATAAATCTCATAAATATCTGAGTTTTGCATATAAATGATTTTCATTAAGTACATTTAAAATTCAATAGAATGTTCTACATTTTGTACAGGAAAATACATTCCTACTTTCTTACTAGAAAGAACACCTATGTAGAGATAAAAACCTGTGAGCCAGAAAGAAGTAGGGCTGATTATCCCTTTGCTGATGGACTTGATTTTGTGAAGAAATTTGATTAGTGTTCTGACATTTTAATTAATCATATTAAATATATGCCCTTATGTATCTGTCACTTCACATAGATTAGCCTTCCATAACCAACTGTAGACTGGTGCTAGTGCAACAGTATGCTCATATGAGATTTTATTTTCCTTGGTTTTGCTTGAAGTCCTAACACAACAGACACCAGATAGTTATGCTAAACTGAAATACCACACACTTTTAAGATGATTCCCCAAAGTGAGGGGATTTATGCAAGTTATGCAAAACTTACTATATTACTCAGTTTTCCTGTTGCTGGAAAATATACAATATTTACCACTTAAAGGAGGAAAATTTTAATTTGGTTTATGGTTTGGGGAAATTCAGGCAATAGTCGTCTGGTTCTGGGGTAGGAACACTGTGGAGGGAAAGTATGTTAGAACAAAGCTGCTTAGTTCATAGTGGTGACAGCTAGGGAACAGAACAGGAAAACAGCATTGGGAAAACTGACTAGGGACCATATGTAATAGTCAAGGTTGCGTCCTCATGTCCAACCCAGACACATTCAGGAGGCTACTTTAGTAATCTGCTAGTTGACAAATTAGCATTAAGCATCATACTCACCTTTAGGTTACAGAAATAAAATATAAGAATTCATCTGTCAGGAACCATGGGCAACTTACTCAGACTTAAGACTTACTCACTGGGATTTACTTACTTGGATTTGAGGATGTCTGCCTTGTCCTGTGAGATCAACTACTGAATTATTGAGGACATCTACCTTGCCCTGCGAGATCTTAAACTACAAGGATTATTGACTACTAAGATTATTGACCTTGGGACTTACTAAGACTTACTGGGGTTAAGGATGTCTGCCCTGCTCTATGTAATCTTCAACTACAGGGATTATTGTGGGAATGCCCCATTTTATGCATGCTAGGATTATTGGTTCAAGGCTTGGTACCAAATAAAAGGTGCAGGCAAGTTCAGGTTATGGGTTCTTCTGCTCCCACTTCTGCCTCTGCAGTATCTGGCTTTTAGCTGTCACTGATCACAGTAGCAGGAGTTGATCTTCAGCTCAGCCTTTTTCCTCAAGGTTTTGACTTTGTTGTTTGTTGGTCATTAATCTTTTAACTGTGAGACAGTTGGGGAATTGGAGTTCACCACGAGGGTCTGGCTGAGTCCACTTCCCTGGACTCACACACTCATCCAGGGTTGTTAGACACAAAATGACTTTTTTGAGGAGCATATCCAATAACTGTGAAGTTCCTCTTACTAAGGGTATTAGGAATTTCCCATCTTAGTGAATGGAGGCTTAACATAATATCATCAATCTGATACATGCTTTTCAAAAGAGAGATTAGAAAATGGACAGTGTTTGACTTTTACCTAGAAATGTCAAAGCTGCCTATAGTTCTCTAACTGAGGGAAGAACTGTCACAGAGAGGAAGAGCAAATACCTTTGTATTTGAAGTGGAACATACATATTAGTTTTCTGTTCTGCATAACACATTACTATACGATGTCAAACCACATAGCATATAGTTATAGCAGGACCCATTTCCTATCTCCACATTCTGTAGGTCAGAAGGACAGGTAGGTTTTATTGGTTTCTCTGTTCTAGGTTCCACAACACTGAAATAAAGACGTTGGCCATGGACTTTGAACTGGAGGCTCTTGGGGAAGAGTCTGTTGTCAGGCTCATCCACTATGTTGACAAGACTCAGTTTCTTGAGTTTGTAGGTCTCAGTCCTTGCTTTCTTGCTGTCACTACTGACAGTCCTGACTACTCTCAGCCTACTCTCAGAATCCCCCTCATGTTGAATCCTGCTCTTTCAGGTCTCTGATCTCTTCTGCAGCACCTGGGAAAACTGTTGCTTTTAAATAACTCATATGATTTGATCAAGTCCATCAGTGAAATTTCCTTTTTAATGGATTCAAAGTCAACTGATCAGTAATTATAATAACATTTTATAAATTCCCCTTTCCTGTGAAATATAATCATTGAAGAGACACTTTTGAATTTTATGGTACCATATGAGAAAAGGCTGGCCTGTTTTGAGCATTCTTAGCATAAATAGTTGAATTGCAGTATTGAGTGTTCTAACAATTAATTTACCTATTTTTGTGTTTATATGTATATACCCACTGTTTTTTAGAGATTAATCAGTTGTACTTTGATCATTTCAGAATCTGTATTTAAGACATCAGAATGCTTGTGTTACACGTGATAATAGAACAGTGTCATAATCACAACCTAAGTTAGCTCTGAGAGCCAACAACCCTAAACTAAATTAAGTGTATCATTAACTAAGCAGCATGTCCTTCTCTGATCAGCAAGGGAGACAGAATCCTTCACATTGTCCTCTCTTAGGGACAAAACCAATGCAGCAGATACTGCCAGAACATGTCTTGATTAGAGGAAGGGAGCAAACAGGTTGTAGTGAAATAGGTAAGGTAGTATTTATCTCATTTTATTGAACTTAAATTACATGGTCATGTGCAGTTTCAGAGAGGAAGGAAAGTGAAATCTAACTAGATTCATAGTGATGGGAAAAATCCCCATGACTATCTTAGATACAGCTGAGCAGAATCATTTAAAATTAAAATGAGAACCAAGTCATGTCATATTCTGGTACAAACTCTTAATGTTGAATGTGATTATCGTGTGTATTCATAATGTACCAATAAAGATAATTTTTTAAAAATGCATAAATTTTGTCTTAGTGATTCCATTTCCAAAAATTTATATTGTAGAACAAGCATTTGTCAATTTTCTTGTAATACAAAAAGAAAATCCTGAAGAAAGGACTCCAATTAAGTAAATTATGCTAAAAAATTTAATGAGATATTATATGTCTTTCATTAATCAGTGAATATTTGATTTAGCATAGACATCAATTTCAAATGATATGGCCAAGTCAGAATATAAGTGTATGTGTGCATGCTGCTGCTAATGGTGGTAATGAAATGTGTATGGGTGGTAATATAGATAGTATACACATAATACTCAGAACTGTTTGACAAAAATAATAGCAGCTAACTCATATGCAATTTACTATGTGTAATGCACATTTCTATATGTTGTACATGTCTTAAGTCATTGGATACTTACAACAAAAGTTGAAAAGCACACAATTTTTATGTCCCATTTTCTCACCCCAGAGAACAACTAGAAGATATGTTTTTTAAAATAATGTTTCCTTATTCTCTGAAATTCTGTATTTTCATTCATTAGTTTGAACCCTGGTGACAAATGACCTAGTCTTGGTGACTTACCAGAAGAAAATTTTATTTCTGCTTTTTTTGTGGTATGTGTTACTACAGCTGCAGCTCATGTTTTTCCTCATCAGATTTAGGCTAAAGAAATGGCTTCTAACTGGATATTGTTATTCTGTTACAAATAGAAAAAAAGTGTGAAAAATTCTTGTAGTATCTCTCCCAAACCACTCAACTAGCCAAGCTTGATGCCAATAGCATAGGGATGAGTCTTTGTGTTGCAGCCTATTTTTCTTGAAAAAGGAAAATGCTCATTGCCCCATTGCCTTTGTACTGGCAGCTCATGGTGAAAAACTTGTTAAACAGTTTAGTTTTTATTTCTATTTGTGGAAAACTCACAGTTCCACATGTCTTATTGAAAGAGTGGCAATATTACAGAGTATAAATATAGTTTTATTTCCTTTCCAAAAACTCATTTCTTTAAAGTTTCTTGCCTAATTGCAAAATGTTGGAACTATTTTAACTTTCTTTTCACATTATCTAAATTAAAAAAATGAGGTAGGGTAATAAAGTTTTTCCTCTAGGTGCTGTATGTATGTTGTTTGACATGAAAAGTTTAAGAAGAGAACTAACAATTATGTAGTTAGATCTTGACTCTAAGTATTATCCTATAACAATGAATTGTACATTTATTTCCTTACTAGACATAATTTTCAAGTAATATAATTTTTTCCCAAGAAATTTTAAGACCTCTATTCACTTGTAGAAGAATGTTCTTTTTACAGAGTTAAATTGATTTTTATTCCTCATCAAAATATGGATAACCTAATCTACCCTTCTCTTCCAAGTGTTCCTTTCTCTCTAAGCTTTTTACTATAATGTGGTAAACTGATGTTTTCTTGTTCATTCTTGAAAAGTTATAGTGTTTGTTGGTACAGTACATTAAAGTTTCTAGGATGATAGTGTTTGGGAATTTGTCTTGCTACCTAATCATTCCATTCAAAAAGATATGTAGATGGAATTTTGTCAAAGAAAAAAGAGGAAAGTATGTTCCCTCATAAAATAATATAAAAATAACTAGAAAAATATTTATTTTTCATTTGATCCCTGAACAAACTGTCCCTCTTCAACCATACAACTTGGAGAAGGGTCTGTCCTGTTGTCTTTCATAACATATTGATCAGGATCTAAGCCATTCTTGGCATCTATTTAAAGACTAGTCCTTTTATTCCACTTTTCTAAATGTGGCCTCAGTAGGAGGACTAATCCAAAACATCATGTGACTTATCTTCTATTTGACAAGGTATATATTCTGTTGAGCATATATCACCTTGCATCAGGGAGCTAGGAAATTTCAAGAATAATTCAGCATCCTGTCTCTTACCCTTCAGCATTACAAAGAATTCCTCAAGTAATATTATGAGTGTAGTAAGTAGACCAGCTAGGGAGGCTTAAGTGGGTTGTCTGAACTGTTAGATGTTTAAAAGCTTCTATCCCTCACCCCTCTAAAAATAAAAGTGATTTATGCCTGTGGCCTCAAACTTAACCTCTACCACATATATTTTCCTTTACCTGAAAAATAGTGTGCAGAATTCAGATGAGATTCTGTCGGTTAACATAGAGAGTGAATTCTGTCGGTTAACATAGAGAGTGAATTACTCCACTTGCCGCGTTGGAAAAATTGTTTCTGTGATAGGGGTCTGTGAACAAAAGGGAGTTTCTAAGATGAAGATACAAGTTCATTTAACACAATTTTTATCTCAGTGACAATACTTATGCTTCAGGAAATGAGGCATTCAGTTATATTTATTATTGGTTTATGTGATTGTGAATATGCTCCTGGATTATTTTTGCAAAATTTTATCTTAATGATATTATATTTCAAACTTTTTATGTGAGAAATATTTAATCACTAAATCATGGAAATTTTTGAATTTATTAATAATATATTTGACAACTGATAGATTATGTGTCAGAGGCACAGGAAACAACTAGAATGTTGCAGTGTCTTGAAGGATGGCTCCTAAAGCTGAGTTCTCAGGGAAAATCTGAAGGAGTGGGAAATATAGTTGTTGAAAGAACAGTAGAAATCCTATACTGACATGGATTTTTCTATACCATTGTATAAAATCACTAAGAAGAGATAGTAATTGTGACTACTAATCATGATATTTCATTTTGACCAGATTGATTAGTGCCTGTTTGTAAAGCAGGCTTCTGGTTGTGTCTCTGAAGTATTTCCAGAGATGATGGACACATAAACCAGCAACTGAGGTCTGATTGTGAGTGATACTGTCCAATAGGATTGTACTCTTGATGGAATAAAAAAGAAGTCTGGAAGAGGCCTGCCTTTTGAAAGCTTCATCTCCTTGAGCTGTCACCTTTCCCCAACTTGTTAGAGAGCCACTGATATTAGGGAGTAATAGATCTGTGATGGCTCTAACATGGACATAATTGACAGACTGCTTTCCTTTTCTTGATTCTGTGGGTGGTGGTTTATAGTCATTCTTAGCTGGTGAAAGGATGTATCTGATTAATTCAGGTAAATAAGAGGGCTGTGAAATACCAGCTAATTTTGTGACCTCTAGGAAATTGAATGCTATTTTTTTCTACTTCCTGTTCTCTATGAATTTAGTAGCTTTGTTCTACCCTGTCCTGCCATGCTGTTCCTGCCTTGAATCTAGTAGGTCATGGACAGAATCCCCTGAAAGATTCACCCAAAGAAAACTCTTCTTTAAAGTGCAAGTGTCAGGTATTTTGAGCAGAAAATGGAAAATTAACTATCACAATATTGTAAGAGCTGCTAATGAAATAATAGAAATATTTGAGTTCTCACATCTCATTATTATACATCCTGTGGCATACAGGCTCTCTGATGGCCCTCACTAATTTCCAGCTACTGGTAGTTTCCCCATTGTGTAATCCCTCTACCTTCTTCAATGCAAGCTAGCCCACTGACTTGTCTTTTGGCCAGAATAAGAGTAATGTGGTGGGCCCAAAGGTTTATCTAAGTGGTTCTGGCACCTGCCTTACAAGTGCAAAGTGCTGGGTTCAGTCCCTGATAATCACACACAGCAATGCTGGGTATAGTGACTCATACCCACCAGCAGTCAGTACCACATACCACAATGCTAGGTATTGTGGCTCAAACCTGTAATCCTAGCACTCAGGAGGCAGCAGAAGGAGGATTGCTGAGTTTGAGGCTGAGTTCATGACTAAGTGAGAACCAGTCTTAAAAAAAAAAAAAAAAAGTAATGTGAAGGAATTTCTCTTCTGTGATTACATTACAAAATAATAATTTTCATCTTGGTAGCTAGTCTATCAGTAGAGTAATAATCTATAAAAAAAAAAGGCTCTTCTTGCTGACTTTGATAAAGCTGCTTGTTTCAGGAGACATTTATTATAAGAATATGAAGCCTCTGGTCAGTAGTAATAAGAATTGAAGTTTTTGGTCCCGGAAGCCTGAGGAAACTAAAATTCTGCCAAACTCAGGTAAGGAAGCTTAGAAGTGGCTTCTTCCCCCAAGCAAGACTTCAGATGAACCGTAACCCTATTCAATACTCTGACAGTGGCCTGTGAGAGTTTCTGAAGCAGAAGATAGGATTGGGCTGTTTTGAAATCCCTAACGCTTAGAAACTATGGATTATTTTGTTTTAAATTTTCAGTTGTGCCCCCATAGATAACTTTGAGATCTTTTAAAATTACTGTTAATTTTGTGTTTAATATTTTCAGTATGACAGGGCTCAAAATATGTATTATATATTATATACAAAGCTCACTATGCCCACATAAGAATTGAGCAAGAACAGTTTTCAAAGTTTAGAGTTTATCAAAGTCATTTGGAAGGCTTGTTAAGCAGTTTGCTACCTCCTGCTTTTATGTGATGCAACAAGTTTTGGTTCTTGGGAATTCAAATTTCTAAAATTTTCTTAGATATACTCCTGTCTTATCCCTGCTGTAGTAAATTATCACAAAGTTAATGACATAAAATAACAAATTTGTTACTTAATAATCCTGGATGTCATTAATAGGTCTACTTAGATTAAGTCGAGATACCCTCCTTCCAGAGGCTGTGAGTGAGAATGCTTTTCTCTATTTTTTTTCCTGCCCCTAGAGTCTATCTTGTTTTCTTGGTTTTGGCCTTTGTCCTCCATTTTTAGAGCCAGCTGTGAAGCATCATATCTAGTTCCAGCTCTGTTCTTTGACTTTCTTCCTTTCTCTCTCATTTGTGGACTTAAAGATAACATTGAGCACCATTGACTAGTTTAGACTATTCTCCTTTCAAGAACTTTAATACACTTATAAAGTGAAGCTCCATAGTCACAGGATTCAGTGAATGACATGTGCATTTCAGTAATTTTACCTGACTAGGGACCATATTGTATATATCACTAATTCTACTCAGATTTAAGAAATGTTCTTCCTCAGGATCCAATGCTGTGTACCTCATCACATCTGTCCTTAGCGCTATTGTTGAAAGACGCTATAGTACTTATTTTCTTCCTGTAAACTAAAAGCATGTGGCCTCAGTGCTCAATGACACAGCATAGAAACATAGAAGAGTTTCCACATGAAGGTAGCATCCTTTTAGCTATACTCATGATGGGTGAAATGTTCATTTATCAGGTAGTACTTTTACGACTTTTGATTTTACCTGTTTTACTGGAGCAAACTTTTTTTTTTTTTGGTTATGAGTTGTTTCATTTTTTTCCCTTAGGCAAAATCAAGAATAGGCTTTATAAAGTTCTCTAAAATATCTTCTAGAGTTAAATGAGAGTTTGAAACATACTACTCTAACTAAAGTGTTAATAGGCTAGAATTACCTATATTAAAAAGTTTTCTTATATCTCATTTCTTATTTTATGAAATTTTTTTCTTTAGTTTGAATATATAGATATTGATTCTGTCATTTAAAAATGCCTGTACTATGAAATGTTAAGGTCTTTTCTTACTAGTGACAGTGAGAATCCTAATTGTTGTTAATCACCTAAGCAGATTGAGTTTAAATAAATTAATGTCTGCTCTAATGTCTTCTTATACAATGTCAGTACTGTAGAACATATAGTGTATATGTGTGTATGTCTGTATTACAAAATATCCTCTGTTTTAAAGGAGATCAAAAGTCCTTAATTTCTCCCTAATTTGTTCCTACCATAGTTTAGAGGTAATCATGAAATTAACTGACTCACAGTGTTGTTCAGAATTTCAAGATTTGTACCAGATTTCATCTGAAACATTATAGATACAAAGGGTAAAAATGATCATAGTATATGAATATGTGTCATGATGTATTACTGTTTTAGAATCTGGTATTTTGTGCCAGTGAAATTAAATAACTTTATTTTTTTTCCTGGAGATCTTCTATCAATCTTGATATTCCAAAACATTCAGAATTCCTAGAGTAAAACATTTTGAAACTTTGACTTGTGTCTTCCTTCTATTCTAATTAAGCAACAGATGTCAGGGATCTTGGTGGTCTCATTAGCAGTCCTACATTCAATTCAGTAGTAATTGATACCTAGAAAAACAAAAGTTACAGCCACATTTTATTCTCAACTTACATCAGAAATTTGGGTTTTCATAAATTTGGTTACTGGTTTAGATATGATCTGAAAGAAAATACAAAAATCATTCAGAACCTTTTTATTTCTTTCCAAATGAAAAATGAATTGAATTTAGAAGCTTATGTTTCATTAAATGCTTTCATTTTCACAGATATGCTAAAATCAGAAAATATTTATAGAGGAGAAATGAAAACAAATAACTCTTATTACAACTTCTAAAGGATGCTAGTAGTTAGTTGATTTAATCTCCTATAACAAAGGTTCAAAGGGTAAAGAAATTACCAGGCTTTTGTTAGAAAAACACAAAATGAAGTGAAATAACTAACAACAACAAAAGGAACTATCAAAAACCATTTTTGGAAGATTTTAAGTTTATTATGTCTAAGTTAACTCTGGAGTAAAAAATTAATTTTTAATATATTTTTATTGTACATTGTACAATACATTTTTAGCCCATTATTCCATAGTTACTGTTTTTCGGAGGAAATATATGGCATATGTGAGTCATTTCTTATGACTCTTTAAGCTAATAGTTTTTGATTGATGTGACTGTGTTCTATGAATTTGTTCTTATTATTTTATAAAATTCATTATCCATGATTACAGATTTTCAATATTCTTAATATTTTAGGAAAATTTTGTGGCTTATGAGTTCAAAAGTATAATGTGAAATATTTAACATTTTATATAGTTGAGACTAATATCTTTAGTAAATTTGCTTATAGAATTATAGATGTGGTTCTATATTCAGGTATTAGTACAAGACCAGATAATGTATATATTATTCTGTTTTTAGCATATTCAAAATAGGTATTTTCTGCAAATTTTTAGGTTTAAAAACATTTGTTCTCTCTAAATTATTTTAGTCTTATCTCCAGGGAGCTCTTTCAATACCAGCTTATAGGATGTGAGATAATTTGCATGCTATAAAAATAAGTGAAAATAATGTGACATGTCAGATTTTTAGTAGAATATGAGTCATCATACTGGTGGCATGGCATACTTTCACAGAAAACTACTCTTTTATGATTACTGCTGAAGATTAATTGAAATTAAAACTTTATCAAAGAAATATAAATTTAATTCCCATTTGGAAATGAATTTTCTTCTGTCTCTTAACAGGTATCAGTGTAACAGTTGTTCTTCTTCATTGTGTCATTCATTGCTTCATAAATATTTTTTAAGAATTTGTTATGAATAAGATTGAGTGCTAGATAATGAGAACACAGGGGTAAAGGTTGTACAAGAATATGCATATTTTTGTCTGACCACTGACTGAAGAGATTCACATACAAAGAATGTTAATAAAAATGCAGAAAGAGAGATTGATTTCCAGCTAGAATTTAGTGGACAGCTTAAAAATATCCAGCAAATGAATCACAAACTGAGTGTAGCATAATAGTGGGAGATCGGGCAAATATAAGAACCTAAATAGTTAATGTGTCCTAGGGTGGATACTAAATCATGTCAGAAGTCTAAAGAACAATCATTAACATATATTGAATCATTTTTATCTCATATGTTGAAATTATCAGTATTTACTTAATATGTGGATTTAATACTATTAAGGGTAGAACTTTAAGTCTATGTATGCTTTTCCCTATGAGTCAATAATAGTGTGCTATGACCAACAAGATAAATATTTTTATTTCATATTTATCTCAACTTTTAAAATACATGTATATTAGTCTCTTAATTATTTATAATGAGATTTCAGTGGTGAGTATTAGTACTTTAAGCATATATTGGCATGTGTATATTCAAAATATTTACTTATGTAAATGATCAAATCCTTTGATTAGTTTCATAAAACAAAAGATAAGCCTCTTTATACAATGATAGATGCCCTTCAATTCAGCTCTTCCAAAGAACTTCACTTTAATCTCTTCCCTACTTGGGTACAGACAGAATTTACAGATTTCTCTGAAAGTGTCACTTAATACTTTCTCTAAGAAGTGATTGCTAAAGGCTTTGTCCCTAAAATGTTCTTGACCTTGACTGGCACTTGATTTATTTTTCACATTTCATTTATCATGCATTTATACTCTGGTAGGTCTTTGAAAAGACTGACCATTAATCTCCCAGTCTACTCTTTAACATGTAAAAGTTGGGAAACTGAGTCCTGTAACTTTAGGGGAAGGTGTAGCAAGTTATGAGAAGTACAAAGATTTCACTGTCAATTGTGGGAGACAGGATAAGAGGACAAGGCAAGAATCCTCATGACAAGCTCCAGTTCCCTGTAAGACCTGTACCAAAGGGATTAAAAACCAACAAACAATAAAGTTGGAACCTTGAGGAAAAGGCTGAGTCCCAACTCCACTCTTTCTAGCCTGAGCAGCAGCAACAAAAGGCCAAATACCATAGGAGCAGTAGAAGAGGCCAATGCTCCATGCTCACACCTTTATTTGGTACCAAGCCTTCACACTCATAATCTCAGCATGATAAAATAGGGCACTTACGTACATAACCCATGTCATTGAAGATTCTGTAGGCAGGGCAGACATCCTTAAATCCAAGTAAGTCCCAGTCAGTTTTAAGGCCAACAATCTTAGTGCAATAATCCTTGTAACTTATGATCCCACAAGGCATCAGTAAATCCAAATCCAAGTCTAAGTAAATAAATACCAAGTCTAAGTAAGTCTTCCACAGATCCCAACATATTTCCCTTTCTTTTTATTTTATGTAAATATATTTTTAGGAAAAGCAAGTACACTCAACAGTCGCTTGGTCTATAGTTAATAAAAGATTAAAAGATTTTTCTTAAATTTTTCTACTGGATGTTTAAAATCAAGTTATAGTGAAATCTTTATTAAATAAAATTAATTTCTAACTATCTAACAAGGTCAAACCATTTTTCTCAGGCAGTTATCTTGGTACCATGCAGAGTCTCTCAGATCTTCTGTCAGTGTCAGCCATCAAGATATGTTACAACCTTGCTTAACCATTTTTCTTTCTGCAAAAGTATGGGAGATTTTTTTCCTAGGTAACATTCTTTTGGCATACTTTGTAGAATCATAGGATCTTCTAGAGAAAGTGCCTGCATGTCCTGGATTTTCAGTAGTAGTAGTTGACCTTGGAGGGCTAGGGCCAAAATATTGGCTACCTTTTTAGCTTACTTACCTTTCTAATTCTGGTCTCTAAACTTTAGTTGTTAAATATCCAGGAGAGAAGATCAGTAACAGATACAACAATAGTGAACTCAACAATTATAGACCTACCTGCATATAAATCATTCAGGATAAAAATATAGTTAGAAGACTATTACATTTACCAATAGTAGTTGTTCTGCTGGTTGAGTCACTGTCTAATGTTAATAGGAACTTAAGTCCAAAATTTATACTAAATGTGTCTCTGACATAGAATATCTATTGTTAGACATATTTACTCCCCAAAATGTAAGGCAGATGTATGAAATAAAAGGTGAATACCATACAACGACAGATCACCAATATATTTTGCATGCCAGAAAAGTAACAAATTATACAACTTTGTACCAAAAGCATCTTTCACAATCATATAAAATCTTACAAACATTTTATAATATATTTACAATTTATATAAATATTTTACTACAACATTCTTAGAGCTAATATCTTCAATGATGATCAATTCAACCAGTTTGCAATAACATAGAGAAAATATTTGTTAGTATGTGTATCATGTAGGTTATGAAAATATTGGTAGTCCTATCAGTGAACAAAGACCAAAACAATTATATTCTGAGCAGCTGTTCCTCTGTTCACCAAGGGAAGTTCTATTTAGCTGGCTCCCCAACTCCAGGAGTTCTTATTCATATATCAGTCAAAGTACAAAGTGTTTTTGTAAAATAAATTTCATCAGCTAACATGCAAAAGCAAGTATATCCTTCTTTCCAACAGTGTTCATCTGTAAGTCAGCCCAACCATAGGTATATATCATCTAGGTAAAAATATTCAAAAGATGAAAGTGAGAAGGAAAAAAAAATTGAGCTCAAAACAGACAAATCATATGATTGGACAAATAAACAAACATATAAGACAATCTCCACAATTAGATTACACTCAAATATGTTTAGCCAAACTGAATCACAATATTTCCTGGACATTCTCTAAGCTTTTAATTGTACTCAAGACTGGTCAGAAACTTTCTGTAGGTAAATTAACAGAGATCTCTTATCCCTCCCAATAAGAATTTTTTTTTTTTTAAACTCAGGAACCTATGCTTGTTCTCTCTGTTGGGGTGATATATTGGTCCTGAACCTCGTTTCATGTTTATGGATCATCATAGGTGAGGTGAGTCACTCAGATGTAGCTGGTTCATCATTTTCAGCAGGGGTGCTATCATCTGTTCTCAGAGATGTTGGTTCCACCAGGGTAACCCATGGTCTCATTTTTGAGAGGGCAGCCACAAGATTTCATCAGTAACTGTCAGCACACAAACAAAACCTCTCCCTCAAGTTACTGAAGCAGCAGGGCTATTCCATTTTCCTGTTCAAATACCCTTCCAAAGGACTTGTGGTTTCTGAGTTTTTGCCATGGAATCTGTATGTTAGTGGAGAATAGTAGGTGGTTGTATGAAACCTGGTGCAGAATTTTAAAAGCTAAGTACCGTAATGGCTAGATTTAAATAGGTTTGTGGAGGCAGCTAACTTTCTCCTTTAATTGCTTAAGTATCTGATGTTTGAGGGTGGCATGGGCTCTTTCTACTATGGCCTCTCCTTGTGGAGAATATGGAATACCAGTGTTAGGCTTAACATCCAAACGAGAAAGAATTTTTGGATAAGTTCATTCACATATGATGTGCAATTATTAGTCTTAATGGCTTTGGGCACTCCCATAGCAGCAAAGGCGGACGAGCGATATTGTTGAACATGGTGCGCATTCTCACCACTGACACGTGGCATGTATCATGTACAAAAATGTGTCAATAGAAACATGGACAAACACACTTTCCAGAAAAGGGGATGTGCATCACATTCAGCTGCCAAGTCATTCCTGGCTAGTCCTCAAGGATTAGTTCTCTTCAGGTGAGAGGTATGGGCCATGGAATCCGTTGGCACCTGGGACAGGTCATAGCTGTCCATTGTGTTTGAGCTCAAGATAGTTGAAAATCATGTTGTAGTGCCTTGGAGTTCTGATGGCAATAGCTATGTAATTCCTTGGCCTGATCAAAAGCAGTGAGAAATCCTGTAAGTTTATCTGCTTGAGCATTACCATATGAAAGTGGTCTAGCAAGACAGGTATGTGATCAAATATGTCCAGTGTAAAAGGGAGCAGTTCTTTGGCATATAGCCTTTTGAAATCATATAAACTAATTTAATAATTTCAGCTCCAACATAGAACAGACCATTGCTGCTTCCAGCCTTTGGGCTAAAGTAGCTATATAGGAGACATCACTTAAAATGTTAAAGGGTTGGGAAGAAAAATTTTCAATTAGAAATAAAGTAGCTAGCAATTCTGACCTCTGAGCAGAGAAACCAGGTGTAGTTAACACTTAGCTAAAGGAGGTACTCCAAATTGCTGCTCGGCTGTTAGAGCAGCCATGAGTGGAATAAGTGGGTGCATCTTGTAATGGTTGAAATTGAGTAACTTTGGGAAGAATAAATTTATATTGTGCAAAAAACTTAAAATAGAAGGTCACTAGGATAATGCCTGACCAACAAAATCTAGAAAGGCTGGTTGCCAATATAAAATATTTTGTAGCAATGTCTGTCTGCATTTGAGCCTTATCAGTTGGGGCAATGGTGAAATAAAGATCAGCTCCAATAATTTGTCAGGTATGATTACATCCTAAGGAAATTTCTTTTGCAGTTTGCTCTACATATAACTAGAGATTTTACTATCTGATTAGATAACAACACCTATTCCATGGGAAAGACTTGTTTCTTATAACATTGTCCAGTGAAACCTGTAGGTGAATAGGAGGTGTTAAGTATAAACAAATAACTTGGATAATTAAGAGTTAATGTAAAAAACCTGTTGGTTATATATGGCTTACTCTATTAGTGGTAACTCCTTTTGAGGAGAATTAAGATCAAAATCTCTGTAATATTTTATACAAATTTTGTAAATGAAAAGTTGGTATCATATTTTAGACCTAATCCATTTAATGTTACCTAATAATTTTTAAAAAGCATTTAATGTTTTAAATTTGTTCTTTCCAAATTATATTTTTTTCTGGCCTAGCATACAGTTCTGATAACAAGATACCCAGATAAGTATAAGGCTCAGATATCAGACCTTTTCAGGTGCTATGCACAATCCAAAGTGTATTAAGTCTTTCTTTACAACAGCAAAGGCCTGAGAAAGTAGCTCTTGTGTACTTGCAGAGATTAGTATGTCATACATATAGTGTAGTATATACATAGTAGGAAATAATTTGTGAGTAGCTTGAAGAGCCTATGCTACAAAAAGCTGACACATTGTTGGACTGTGAGCCATTTCCTACGGTAACACAATCCATTGAAAGCATTTCATTGACTCTTTAAAATTTATATTGGTACTGACAAAGCAAATTGAGGTCTGTCACTTGGTCACAAAGGAATATTAAAGAAGCAATCTTTTAAATCTATAAGTGGCCACTTTTGGGGGATTGTTACTGGATTAGGTATGCCAGGTTGTAGTGCCAACATTGGAATAAGGCTTGTGCTAACTGCCTAAGTCCTGAAGTAAATCCCATTTACCTGATTTTTTAGGAAAAACAGACAGGTGTGTTCCAAGGGCTCACAGATGGCTCTAAATGGCCTTTGTTAAGTTTTTCTAATACAAGTTGCTCTAAGATAGTTGGTTTCTCCGGTGTTAGGGGCCATTGATTAATCCAAATGAAATCATCTTATTTCCATGGCAAAGGCAAAGTTGCCTTGGGTGGTGAAACTTTTCCAATGACCCAACTAAATCTTTTGATTATATCCAATCCCAGAGCAATTGTATGAAGTTTTGTAGAACCCAGCCTGACTAACAACTCCATTTTGAAAAAGGCCTGGCCCTAAGCTAAAGTCTCCCTCCCACGAGATTACACAAGACATGACTAACCCTCACCCCTGGATCATGCCACTAGCAAGGACCAATCCACAGAGCAGCAAGGTTTTTGTTACCTAATAAAGCTAAACCTAAAGGTTCTAGCTATAACCACAGGCAGATTAAGTTTCCATTTCCTAATAAGGTTATTTCCTCTTAAAATAGTGAGTGCCCAAGCTAGCCAATGACAGTAAACGTAGTGCTCTCTTCAAAAATTCAGTTTATCTGACAATCCCACACCATGAAAACCCCTTCCCCTCCCTTACATCCACTATAAAAACCCAGCCCTCCCAGAGCTCGAAGATCTCAGTATCTTGGTGTTGGGCTTCCCTGCTTGAGTTTGAATAAACCCTGCTGTGCTTGCATCGGAGGTGGCTCCTTATGTTCTTTGGGGACCTCTCAATCTGGACATAACAATTTCAGGGGGCAAAAGTAGTAACTTCAACTCCCCATTCTTCCAACAAATCTCTGCTTTATAGGTAGGGGAGGTATGTAAGGACAAATGTCTCCCAATTGACCATCAAATCCTTTGTTAGCTAAAGGTACAGAGCTTTGTAGAACTTGTTGGGCGGCACCAAGGACTACTGATGACATTTTAGCTTATTTTGTACTCCAAGCTGGAGGCCAGAAGGATATGAATATGATGGACATCTGCACCTATGTCTGTTAACCTTGTAAATAACTTAGCATTGAACTTAATTTTGTATATTGGCAGGGTTTTAGAACCTCTTGAGTGAGATAATCTTCTTCTTGAGAAATTTCTGGCTAAGTGTTATCTCGAGAATCTTTAAAGTTAATATTATTTAATTGTGGTTTAGGCAAGAACAATAATTGCAATATTGTCTCCTTGTTCAATTACCCAAAGTCCTGTGGAACTAAAAGGAATACACAATTCAGAGTTATCATCAGCATCAATAAAAGGAGAAATAACTGTAATGCCTTTAAAAGTTGAATAGGATTTTCCAAGTGACAAACTCATTGTTCTAGGTGGTGGGGTCCATAAATTCCTGTAGGGATAGACACAAGAGTCTCACCTCCCAGCAGGTCAGCTCTCTGAGCAACAGGAAGATCTAATCCTGAGTTCCTGAGTGTTCATCTGATGATGGAAGAAATATCTCTCTGGACACCCATGCCATCTGGTTTATGGTACTTAAACATGGTTCTGAATTGAGTACAGCTGGCTCAGTGTGACTAGAGTTCCTTGGCCATGATCCCCTATTATTTCCTGACCCCGGGGAAGGGCTCAGCTTCCATTTTCTGACATCTCTTTCCCAATGAGCAATGCACCATCCCTATCATACTTGGAGTAGCAATCTGTAGTCCAGTACATGCCTTTTTCTTTCTTTCTTTCTTTTTTTTAAAATGAAATCAAGGGCAAGGACTAAATGGTAGCTTATTTTTGTTAGTCGCTTGACTGGGTAGTTTCAAGTCAACTTGTGAAATTGCTTTTATTTTACAGTGTTTTCTGATGTGTCCCATTTTTCCATAATTAAAGCCTTTTAAAGTTTTACATGAACCACATACATTTTGGGAGATGGATGGAGCCATCAAAGCTGAATTATATGAAGGCCTGCCAATGTTTTGAAACACCCTAATATATGCTCCAAGGTCATTTGAAGAGTGTATGGGATTTATTGCCTGTTTACAATCCAAATTAGATTATCATAAGCTAAATGTAAAATGAAAATATCTGAGAATTAGATATCTGCCTCCTAATTACTTGTTTCAATCAGGCTATGAATTGTGTGAAAGTTTCTGTCAGCCCTTGTATAATTTGGGTAAAAGATTGTTTCGGTAAATTGTGAACTGGCACAGAGGACCGGGCCCTTTGCATAAGGTCCATAAGGTGGCAAAATAGTAATGCTGAGCGATCAACTTGCCTGTGTAAATTGGAAAATTCCTCACCACCAGATAGCATATCAAGGATAATCTCTCTAAACTGAGCATCTCCTTTGGTGTTCTTGTGAGCTTGTTTCCTAATTAAGGGACACAGTTCCACCTCAAAATGGAGATACTGAGCAGGAGATAGGCATGTTTTTGCGAGATGAAAAAACATGGACCCAGAAAATAGTTCTGAAGTAGGTTATCTAACAAACCCATTGTATATGGGCTTTGGACACCATTAGTCAGCATGCTCTGCCTGAGCTCTTTTAAGATGTTAAAGTCAAATGAGGCGTGAATACACATTTTCACCTCTGAGTTATTGGGGGGAGGGGGTTGTCAGGCAAAAGTGAAATAGGAAAGCACAGAGGGTCTTCAATTATTTTACCCACTGTATCAGCTTTTGTAGGGCATGATGGTAGCAAATGGTTCTAAGGGTCAGCGTTAGGAAGGGAGTAATGAGACCTTTATGTGACACCTGAAGAGGCTGCTAGGCTAGTGATTTCGGCTTTATCTCAGATGGGGCTAAAAAAGCATGCTGCAGTGGTAGAGCTGAAGGTGCCTACTGGGGTGGTAGTTCTGAAGCAGCCTAATGCTGAAGCAGCTTCCTCCTGTGGTAAAGCTAGAATCACAGTAGGATGAAAGGAAATGGATGAAACTAAACACAGAGAAATGTTGCCAGAAGGACAAGTAGAAGAAGGGGAAACCACGGTATCCTGAACTGATTGAGAGAGTTTGGAGGCAGAATAGATTAAAGTCCAACCAGTTAATGTTTGAGGGTAAAAACAGCTCCTCTTTCCCTAGCTTCATGAATAGTTCCCACATTTTCCCATACTGCTAAATTAATTGTTCTTTTTTTGGTGAAACTATAGAACTTATTTTTCTATAACTTTTAATAATTTTTTCACATCTTTTCTCAGTACCAAATGCTCAGCTTATTTCAACAGCAAGACAAGCAGTTTGGCAAAAATCATGTTGATCCACTGACAGAAATTGACCCATATTGTTGACTTAGCAAAGACAGAAAAATTTTCCAAATTGAGCACACTCATCAACACCGTCCCTTCACGTCAGAAATTCATGTGCTGTTCCCTCTACCACAAACCTGTCTAATAGGCAAATTCACCAGTGGATCTGATCCATATCCATGTTTGGGCACCAAATGTGGGAGACAGGGTAAGAGAACAAAGCCAGAATCCTTGTGGAAAGCTCTAATTCCCCATGAGTCCCACAGCAAAAGGATTAACAACCAACTAATTTGGAACTTTGAGGAAAAGACTGAGCCCAGACTCTGTTCTTTCTACTCTGAGCATCAGCATCAAAATTCCAAATACTGCAGCAGCAGTAGCAGCATAAGAGGTCAATGCCCCATGCTCACACCTTTGTTTGGTTCCAAACCTTCACACCCATAATCTTAGCATGTATGAAACAGGATGGTCCCAAATCTTCACACTCAAAATCCTAGTATGCATAAAGTAGGGCAATTATCTACAGTAATCCCTATAGCTGAAGATCTCCTAGGGAAGGGCAGACATTCTTAAATCATATTAAGCCACAGTCAGTCTTACTGCCCATAATCCTAGTGCAGTAATCCATGTAGTTTAGGATTCCACAAGATGATGCAGACTGTGCAATAATCTCAGTAGTTGATCTCACAGGGTAGGGCAGACATCCATTAGTCCAAATCCAAGTATGCAAATTCTAAATCTGAGTAAGTCCTCCCCAGATCCTGAACACATAAAGCTTGATAGTGGCAAGTGCAAGGTCCTGAGTTTGATCCCTGTTAACCACATGAAAGAGTGCTGGGCTTGGTGACTCATGTCCTATCAGCAATCAGTGCCAAGCATGGTGGCTCATGCCTGTAATCCAGGCAATCAAGAGGAAAGGCAAAAGGATTGCTGCGAGTTCTAAGTTGAGTTCAAAACCAGCCTAAACTACAAAGTGAGATCCTGTCAAAAAAAAAAAAAAAAAAAAAATCACAGAAGAAATCAGAGATGGAATTAAGAAGTTCTTACAATGGAATGACTGTAATAGAACAACATGCCAGAAATATAAGATACAATTAAAGCAGCCCTGGAAAGGAAGTTTCTAACTATGAATGTACATATTAAAAGAATAAAATTTTCCCAAATCAGTGACCTAATGTTCTTTCTCAAGCTCCTAGAAAAATAAGAAAAATATAAATATGAAACCAATAGAAAAAAGTCATAAAGGTCAGAGCAAAAATTAGTGAAAAAATACAAAGAATTGGGGCCCTGTGCCTTTATGTGAACAGCACAGAGGGAGGACCCACTCTGCCCACTCTGTGTAAAGGCCTGCTCATCAATGGGTAGGCCTCAAGCCTGCCTTCCCCACTACATTTGAGCCCTGAGGTCTCAAGCGACCAGCGTAGGGGGAAGACCCTGCACAGACTTCATGTACTTCTCTGCCTGTGTTAATGTCTACTAATGCACTTGTAGGCCTCTGGTGGAGAACTGACATGCCTTCCCTACAGTGACCAGGTCATGAACAACACACAAGTGTAGAATGAAGAGCCCACAGAGTCCCCATCATCTTGTCTGCCCACATTGACATTTGGGGTGTGACCTGTCATGAGGCTGGCACATGGGATGGAGCTCTCAGAGACTCCACTTACTTGTCTTCGCATACTGAAAAAGTGTCACAGTAGTGCTCAGAGTTAGGAAGGGGCCTTTGATATATGACTGCCCTCTCTGCCACAATAAAATAACCCACTGGAAGAGTGAAGAATTACTGTTGACTACAGCTATTCATGAGTTAATGGAGTCAGTCCCATCTGTAAGACCCTGATGTCTTGCAGAGTTCAAGCCTGCAAGAGTTCATTAAGCTCCACTGATGCATTATACCAGAACCTAAACAGGGACCAACTTCTATCTCCCTGTGACTAGTTAAGTCCAATCTATGTGCTACTGCCCATAATATCTACAGGAGACAAATCCACACCAAGAAGGGCCCTTTTGTAGTTTGTTTGGCTTTGTTATTTTGTTGTTTCTTTTCCTTTTTTTTTTTTTTTTGACTACTCTTTCATTCTTTATTTCTCTACTTTTGTTGCTGAGTCTGTCCAATTTTGCATTTTTTCTTCTCTCAATTGCTCTTGTTTTTACAGGAGTTGGAAAATTGACTCCTTTTAGCCTGTTGCTGCTAGGTACCCCTATTTTTTAGTTCCTTCGTCCTCTCTCATCCTCTGGTCAGCATCAGTTTTCAGAAGTTAATACATTTCAAACTTCCCTACTCTTCATCAGTACTATGATAGGCAAGTGAATAGTTTGTAGTAGTCCTGCTGTTTTTAGTCTCTTCTGTTTTGTATTTCTGATTTCTATTTTTTTTCTTTTTGTTGTTGTTGTTCTTTATCCTCTATCAGTTTTGAGGGTAACTAACCCTATTTCTAATCTCCCACTCTCCTCTATCTCTATAGTTTCCCCTCCAATTCTCGGGTGATTCTTTACTCCCAAATACTGATGTTTCTATATTGAGAGACCTTTATGCTGTAAACATCTATGGTTCTAAATTTTAGCATATGGTTACAGATCTAACTCATGAAGTTAAAAGTATAAGAAGAGTAATTGCGAAAGCTTGTCATTTCTTGAGCTGTGTTTGACACTGTTAATGACACTGATTGTTGTTTAACACTGTTGATAACACTGATTGTATTATGTCAACTGAGGTGATGTAATTATTCTCTTTAATTATCTTCCATGGTGTCCCATAACTTAGATTGTTTAAAGGCCATTATATACAACCTAGGAAGTAGCCATCTCCTAACAATTCCAGATATTAGGTTGAAAGACTTGAAATAAATATTGCAAAACAGGCCAGGAACTAAAACAAAAACATCAGTAACAACAACAACAACAACAATAGAAGCAAGAAAAAGTTCAAAAATCTAGACACAAAGATCATCACCACAAGGGAAACCAGGGAAAATCGGAATAGAACAAACTGAAGCTCAAAGAGCAGGACTGTGTGAGCTGGTATCAGAGAAGATCTAATGTAATGGAATTCGAAATAATTTCAAGAATATAAACAGAGACAGTGTTCAAAATGAAGATATGACTAATACTAAAGAAGAGATCAGTAATATGATGTAATATCAGATTACAAAAGTAATGGAATTTGTTAAAACGCTTCAAACCGATTTCTAGAAGATAAAAAAAATTCCAGTCTGCAAAATAAAATGAATGCATATGAAAGCTTAATATCAGACATTGATAAGATGGTATCCAGTGAAAAAGAAAGGAATAATTTTTGGAGAATAGCAATGGACCTTGACAAATCAATCCAGCAACTGTTAGATGATTCAATGAATAACATAAGACAGGAGTCAATGTAGAAACAGGAGAGAGTGCAAAAATAAAATTTAAAAAAAGTGAGAAAACTTTGCAGGAACAGGAAACAAATTTGACATATAAATAAGTGAGACATGTTTGACTCTAAGTGTCCATAATATTAAAAAAAAGTACACTTAGGCCTGTAATAATCATGACTTGAGGAACCCAACAGAAGAACGAAATATTGGAAGCAGTCAGAGCAAAGAAACAAATCATATATAAAAGAGAGCATATTGTAATCACAGCAGACTTTCCAAAACACTCAAGTACAGGACAGTCTTGGGTGAATTGTTTCAAACCCTAAAATAACACAACCTCCAGTCTAGATTGAGGTATCCTGCAAAACTATCCTTCAAAGTTGACAGAGAAGTAAGATAATTCAATGATCAATAACACCTAAGAAATTTCGCAAAATAAATCACTGCACTAGAAAAATTACAAAGGATATTCTAGACCCAGAAGAGTGAACTCACTGGGCAAGGCAAGAAATTGAGAAAAAGGAAAAGCAAAGAATAAAACAGCATAGCACATGGAAACTTCATGGCAGGTCTAACCCAGTACATTTTACTTATAACCATTAACATTAATGGCCTTGGTGTATCCATTAAAAAATAGATTTTCAGAATGCATTAAGAAGCAATATCCTACAATCTGCTGAATGCAAAAAACACACCTACTTAAGAAAGAAATTCATAGATTGAAAGTAAAAGGATGAAAATAATTATCCATCCCACAGGAGACTGTAACAAAAAGCAGATGTGGCTCTTATTTGCAGACAAAGTAAATTTCAAACCAAAACTGATTGAGAGACTAAAAGGGACACTACATCCTTTTGCAGGAAACAATCCGAAAAGAAGAAATGATGTTCATAAATATTTATACAGCAAATTCTACACCCAACTTCACAAAACAAATATTAATGGACATGAGAAGCCAAATAAGCAATAATGAAATAGTAATGGGGGACCTCGGTACCCCACAGTCACATAGATCAAATATTCCAAAGACAATAATGGAATACTTGAACTGAACCAAACTTTTGTACAAGTGGTTGTAATAAATGTCAAGAATATTTCACCGCACAAAGTCAGGACATATATTCTCAGCTCCTGATTGATCATTCTCCATTGTAGTTCGAAGAGCATGTTCAAGTAAATGCACAGGTATTGAAGTTATACCCTGTATACTTTCAGGCCACAGCGCCTTGAAATTGGAGATCAATAGCAAAAGAAATTTTAAGAATCTCACAAATGCATGAAAATGGAACAACATTCCTGACCAACCAGTATATGACAGAAGGAATTAAGAAATTAGACATTTTGTACAATTAAATGATAATGCTGATAGAATATACAGGAATTTATGGGACACAGTGATGTCAGTTGTACAAGGGAAATTCACAGTAGTGAATGTTCAAACTAGGAAACAAAGCAAGTTCAAAAGTCTAATGCTTAAACTTCAATCTACTACAAAGAGGAGCAAGATAAACTCAAAGCTTATACAGTGGAGGAATTTATAAGAGCATAAATTTATGTAATGAAAACAAAGAGAAAAATAGAAAAAATAATAATTTGAATAATTGGTTTTTTGAAAGAATAAAATTTACAAATTTTTAGCTAACCATATCAAAAAAAGAAAAAATAAATAAACCTAAAATCTATGCAATCAAAAATGAAAAAGGAGGGCCAAGGATTTAGCTCATTGTTTCTGGTGCCTGTCTTGCAAGCGAAAGGGCCTGGGTTCGATCCTCGGTAACCACATACCATACTGGGTGTGGAGACTCACGCCCAGTAGCAACCAGTACCACATACCACAGTGCCGGGCATGGTGGCTCACGCCTGTAATCCCAGCACTCAGGAGGCAGAGGCAGGAGAATTGCTGTGATGTGAGTTTGAGGCTGAGCTCAGGGCCAGCCCGAACTACAAAGCAAGACCCTGTCTCAAAAAAAAAAAAAAAAAAAAAAAAAAAAAAAAAAAAAAAAAAAAAAAAAAAAAAAAAAAAAAAAAAAAGAATGAAAAAGGAGAGAGTCACCAGAGATGCAGGAGAAATTGAGAGAATAATAAGCATGTACTTCAAGAACTTGTACTCCAATAAGATGGAAAACAACAGATATAGATTGATTCCTCCCACATATGAACTTCCATAGTTGAATGAAGAAGATACTAAATACCCCAATATCAATCTGTAAAATTGAAAATGTAGTTAAAAGCCTACAGGCAAAGAAAAGTACTGGTCCTAATGGCTTAAGTGCTGAACTCTGCAGATTTTCAGAGAGCAGCTAATGCCTGTACTCCTCAAAATCTTTAATGAAATCCAAAAGGAAACAATACTCCTAAAGTCATTCCTGAAAGCAACTATTACATTGATTCCAAAAGCAGAAAAAGATCCAACCAAAAAAGAGAACTAGAAGCCAATTTTCTTAATGAACATTGATGCAAAAATGCTTACAATGATACTGGCCAACTCAGTACATAGAATCATCAAGACGATTATAGTCCCTGACCAAGTTGTATCCATCCCATGGATGCAAGGATGGCTCAACACATGTAAATTAATAAATGTTTATAAACTCATTTTCTAGAATATAGTTGAAGTCCTCAGCTGATTTTTGCAAGAAGAGTATAAGTAAAAATTAGAAATTTGCCTTTTTCTGAGGAACGTTAAGGATGGTTCAACACATTAAGTCACTCAGTATAATACATAACATATACACAAGCAAGGAAAAAAAAATCATGCGATGATTTAAATAGATGCAGAAAGAGCCCTTGAAAAATTCAACACCCATCCATGAGAAATACCTTGATGAAAATAGCAAGAGAGTGGCCTTTTCTCAAATAAATAAAAGCCATTTATGACAAACATACTATTAACAGTAAATGGAAAAATAATAAATTAATGAAAGGATTTAAAGCATTTCCTGTAAAATCAAGAACAAGACAGGGTTGTCTGCTCTCATCACTTATGTGCAACATAATTCCCAAATCTTTAGCTTGAGCAATCAGGCAGGAAAAAGAAAAGATACATGTGTAGGAAAGAAAAAGTCAAAATATCCTTATTTGAAGTTTGCATTATTCATTACATGAAATGCTCAATAAAATTCCATGGAAACACTCTTACAGAGAGTAAATATTTATTAAATTGGAAGCATACAAAATCAATACCCAGAAATCAATATGAAACAGAGAAGAAATCACAATAGCCATCTTATTTGCAGTAGCTTTAAAAATGCAATATGGAGATTGAACAAAAATAAACATATTGATTGGTAGAACAGAACAATGACTGGGAGAGAAGTTAAATGAGAAGGAGAACACTGCTTCTATCCTAACACTGGTCTCATTTTCTACATTAGTTTGTTACAATTGGTTGAACAAGGAAAATATTCTGTATCAAAGTGATAGTCTCTACATTAACATGTTTATGTACAGCCTCTTGTACTTTCAACAATATGTTTAAAAAGAAGGAAAATAATTCTTAGGTATTGTATCTCAGTTAGGTTCTAGCATTTTCCCTGTATTTATAGTTGCAGGAATGTTAGTATTACTCAATTCAGAAACAAGTCTAGCTACCCTCCCATAGTACAGGTGCCTTGTTGATACTGCATTTTAATGTGGAATACAGACGTAAGGAAATTTTGTCTCTCCAAGTAGCTCTTATTATGACTTCTCTTTTAAAGTCTCTGCAAACTTATTTCCCAATATATAAAAAGGTTTAACTAAATTGCTGCTAAAAATATATGATTTTATACTCACCAATAGTGTTATTTTAGGTGCATAGTTCATAGGAGAGAATCCCAGAAGGAGCAAAATTGTAATATAATCAAATTTATAATTCAAATTTAAGTAATCTTCAAATTAAATTCATTAAGAAGCCAAGTAGGATGGGGATTTAGCTCGTGATACTACACCTACTTTGGAAGCACTAGGGACTAAGTTTGTTTCCTGGTAACACGCAGAAAAGCCAAATAGTGAATTATGGTTTCAAATGTCTAAGTCCTAGTGAATAGTACAGAGTTTTTATTTTTTCTCCTAAGATTAGGAATCAGATCAGGTTGCTCACTTCTGTTCAATGTATCCCTATCCAGAAATACTGAATAAACAAGAGAAATAAAAGATATCCAAATTGAGAAAGAAGAAAAAAGTGTTCTGTTTGTGTACAGCTAAGTTTTATATTCACAAAATATTAACAACTCTGCAAAAATACTATTAGAATAAACAATTTCATTGACTTTGCAGAATTTGTAGAAGTTTGTATAAAATCATTGTACACATATTTGTGGCATTTCTATATACTGACAGTGAACTGTCTGATAAATCAGGCAGAGTCCTATTGAGGATGACAGAGCATATATATGATTGTGGACTCATATAATGTCACTCAATGTCATCCTACTACTCTAAGTTTGTATAAGTACTCTTTGTAATCATACATTCATTCATTCAGTGAAGTACCATTGTGTTATAAAGAGGCATAATCTTGAATCATTTGTCAGAAGATGCAGCTTGAGATAATAATTTTAAGTGAATTCAGTTATGCACATGAGCTTAAATATCACATGGTTTCTCTAATATGCAAAACCTGAAATATATCAAGAGTAAAATTAAAGATAGATAATAGGAAACATAAAGATAGATTTTTTTTTTTTTAAATTTTTGAGACAGGGTCTCACTTTGTAGTTCAGGCTGGCCCTGAGCTCACTATGTAGCCCAGATGAGCCTTGAACTCAGCAGTCCTCCTGCCTCTGGCCCCCTTGTGCTAGGATTACAGGCATGAGGCACCATGCCCAGCGTTGTGTTATGTGGTTACCCAGGATCAGACTCAGAACCTTGTGTTTGCAAGGCATGTGCTGCAAACACTGAGCTAAATCCCCAGCACAAAGGTAGATCTTTTACAAAAGGAAAGATTTACTTTTTTCTTTTACTAAGAGAAGAAAGGGCAAGGAAAGTTGATGAAAATTGAATTAAAGTTTCTTTTCACATGTGTCATCTCCCCACAAGGAGGGTAATCATTATGTATTTCAAAAATGTACTAATTACAGAAATAAAAATTGATAAAAATCAACCAAGGGCATAATCCTTAGAAATAATTCTGTCCTATAACTACTTTTGACTGTATTCTTTGAAGGTATGATAATCAAAACAGGTATTGCAAGATCACATATTACTTCATGATTATGTACACTGACTATGCATTTTGTATAAATTTTAAAAATTACTTTAAAAACATGGTATTATTATAAAATAGACCACAAACTCATAGAACAGAAAAGTGCAGCACAAAATAAATATTTTCACTTCCAGTCAACTGATTTTAAAATGTCAATAAAACAATGGAGAAAGGGCAGTCTTTTCAATAAATAGTGCTTAAATATTAGCTATCAACATGTAAATGAATAAAATTAGACCTTAATCTCAGAGTGTAAACAAAAATTATTTCAATGCTGATCAGAGATTTAAATATAAAACTTGAAACAATAAAAATAGTAGAATAAAGTAGGAAGGTCAATGGTGTTCTACACAATGATGTTGCCACAAATATGTGATCCCCTTAATACAGAAAATACAATAAAAATGAATAGATGGGCATATCTTAAATTAAAAACTTCTACACAGCAAAAAAAAAAAATAATTCAGCTACATAAAGAAGCAATATAATTTGTAGACTATACATGCAATATTAAATCATGCATGTAATAAGTATATAAGGAAATCAAACATCTCAGCAAGAAAAGGTAACTTTTAAAAAATTGAGCTATAGGAGTGTGAACTCTTCATTCTTGCTGAGTCAGATAGCGGAAGTGCTGCAGAGACTGAGGTGGTGTGAGCTCCAGTAAGAAAGGTCCTGGACACCATTAAACAGTGTTGTGCCTGCAGGCTTCCTAACATTGGGACCAGGCCAAAGGGTGTGGAGTCTACATTCTTTGTGGGCCAGTTGGGGGAAGTGGCCCATAGACTGAGACAGCAAGCCATGGTAAGAAAGGTCCTATATGCCATTAAACAGCACTCCACCTGCAGCTTTCCTGACTATCATGAAGGTAGAAGGCCACAGAATGTCCATTTCCTTGTGGGCCAGACTGGACATGACATTTGTATGGGGAAGAACCCCCAGAGACACCATCTAATTGTGTATAGACCCTGAATAAGTGCAGCTGCAATGCTGGAACTTAGAGGCTTACAGTGCATTCCTCTCCCCAGTCCACCACATTCAAAAATCACTTACTGGTTGCAATCATGATGTGTATACGTAATGTACCAATAAAGATAAAAAACACACACACACACACACACACACACTTACTAGAAGAGTAGAGGAATCCTGTTGACCACAGCCATTGGTAAATTGAGTGAGTCAGTTCTACTGCAAGATCTTGGACTGTTACAAATTCCAAGCCAAAAGGAGTTAATTGAGTTCAACTGAAGCATTATACTCAGAACCTAGAAAAAGGATGACAGCAATATCGCTGTGACTAACCAACTAACACCTATACCATCTTCAGGACACAACAGATCCACACCTTGAAGGGTCCTTTTGGTTGTGTTTTTAGGGGTATTTTTTTTTTTATTGCCGTTATTCTTTTTCTGACCTAACATTCTTTTTTCATTAGTATTGCCAAATATGTCTAATTTCGGATATTTTTTCCTCTCTACTTTTATTTTGACAAGAGGGAAAATACTCTCCAGTTGCCTGATGCTGCTAGGTACCCCTATTTTCCTCTTATTCCTTCCTCTTCTCCTGCTCACTAGTTAGAATCAGTTCCTAAAAATTAATGAACTTTCAATATTCCTTAATTTCTCATCTTTCTGTTGTAGAAGGGTGAATAAAGTTTGTAGATGTCTTGTTCTTAGTCAATTCTGTCTTATATTTCTCCTTCCTGTGTCTTTTGGTTTCTAACATCTACAGATATATAAAGATCCCAAGGTCTATGTGATATCTGTAGATTTTCTAGCCCTATTTCTTGTTTTAATTCAAATTTATATTGATACATTATGAATATGTATCATCATCGCATTTAACATCGAGTGTTTGTCCCAGAATATGACATGACTTGATTCACATTTTTCCCCTCCCCCCACCCAGCCTGTCACCCCTCCCCCATGTACATAAGCTTTGTTTCCTTTTATTACTATCACATTCTTTTTCTTCCTCATTATTTATCTCTACATCCTCTTTCCTTTTAAATATTTTCTATTCCACAATATTAATTATATATACTAAAATTCATTTACATCTTCATTTTCTTATTCCAGAGAAAAAATATGATATTTATATATCTGTGACCTATTTATTTTACTTCTAAGGATGTCTTGAAGGTACAACCATTTGAATATGAATGACTCAATCTTATTATTTTTAATGGCAGAATAATACTCCATTCTATAAAAAAAAAAAAAAAACCCACATCTCCTTTATCCAGTCGCCTGCTGATAGACATTTTGTGTTTCCAAGATCTAACCCTATTTCTTTTTTTTTTTTTTTTTAGGTTTTTGGAGACAGGGTCTCACTTTGTGGTTCAGGCTGGCCCTGAGCTCAGCCTCCAACTCACATCACAATCCTTCTGCCTCTGCCTCCCGAGTGCTGGGATTACAGGCGTGAGCCACCACGCCCAGCACTGTGGTATGTGGTACTGGTTGCTGCTGGGGTGAGTCTCCACGCCCAGTATTGTTATGTGGTTACCGGGAATCGAACCCGGGTCCTTGCGCTTGCAAGACAGGCGCTGGAACCACTGAGCTAACTCCCCGGCCCGCCTATTTCTTTTTTTTTGAGACAGGGTCTCGATTTCAGTCTGGCCCTGAGCTCAGCCTCCAACTCACATCACAGCAATCCTCCTGCCTCTGCCTCCCGAGTGCTGGGATTACAGGCGTGAGCCACCATGCCCAGCACTGTGATATGTGGTGCTGATTGCTGCTGGTCGTGAGTCTCCATGCCCAGCATTGTATGTGGTTTCCGGGGAATTGAACCCAGGTCCTGTGCTTGCAAGACAGGCGCAGGAACCACTGAGCTAAACCCCCGGCCCTTACCTTATTTCTAATCTTCTCTTCTCTATACCTCCCCAACTTCCTGGGGACTTTTTATTCCCAAATGGTAGTATTGCTATATGAGAAGACCTGTATGTTGTAAATACGTTTCTGGCTACTTCAATATTTTGTGATATGGTCATTGCATAACTCATGAGGCTAAAGTTATCAGAATAGTAATTTGCGAAGCTTATTACCTGTGCTGTGTTTGATTCTATTTATGATATACTGATTTCATTATGTCAACCAAGATGTGATAATTTTGTTCAAATAACTTTCCCTGGTATACCAGAACTGAGATTACTGAAGAGCCATTACAGATCTAAGGATGACAACCCAGCAAGTAGCCATTTCCTAAAGGTTTCAAATATTAGGAACAAAGAGGCTTCCAACAAAAATTGCTCAGACAGCCAGTGAGGAAATAAACCAATAACATCAGCAATGACAAGGGACTAAAAATGAGAAAAATTCAACAATTCAGACAAAAAGATCATCATCACAGGGTAATTCAGGGAAAAGGGATATAGAGAAAACTGAAGCTCAATCACTAAGACTCTGAGGTGGTAAAAGCAGATTTAGTAAAAGGGAAATCAGAAATAATCTTTGAAGTAAAAAGAGTTACTATCCACAGTGCAAGATATGATTAATAACTCTAAAGAGATTAGGGACATACTAGAATCTCAGATTATAAAAAAATGGAACCTCTTATACAGTTTCAAAGAGTTTCAGGTGATTAAAAATACCAATGATTGTTATTGAAGTAAGAAGAAGCAATGTGGGGGCTGAATTTCATACCTGGAAGGTAGAATTGCAGCCAATGAATAGGAAAGGAATAATTTATGGAAAATGGCAGGGAATCATGAGAAATCAATCCAACAACTCTTACATGATGCAAAGAATAATAGGACTGATTAGAGTCACTGAGGTGGCAGGATACAGTGGAATAGATATATAAATATATGAGATATATAAGATATAAAAATATAAAAGGAGCCAAATACCCTCAATGGAGAAATTATAGCCTGTTTAACAAATTGTACTGGAAAAACTGGATTGTAACTTGCCAAAAACTGAAGATAGACCTATCTTTCTCCATGTACTAAACTAAAATGAAAGTGGATTAGAAACCTAATATTAAAACAGAAACACTTAGCCTGCTGCAAAAACAGGTTAACTCTTGGAATAAGGATACACTATATACATTGGCATGGATATACTATATGAGTAAAACTACCCCAGCACAAATAATAGCAGAAGAAATCAACAACTGGGATCTAATATTAAAAAGCTTCTACACATCTAAAGAAACCATGGGGAGATCGAAATGTCAACCAACAATATAGGCAAATAATTTGACCAGCTGTTTTCTCAGAAAAAATATATCTATAATATATAAAGAGCCTAGAAATCAGCCTCCCGAAATTTAAAAACCCAGTTCAAACATGGGCATCTGAAATGAACAGACAGTTTTCAGAGGAAGAAATAAAACCAGCTAAAAAACTTATGCAGAAATGCTCAACATCTCTGGTTATTGGAGAGACACAGATGAAAACAACACAGATTCCATTTCACTCCCCAATATAAATGGCTGGTATGTTGAAATTAACCCACATGAAATACTCGTGAGGCTGCTGGTAGAAAAGAATCCTTCTCCACTGTTGATAGAAATGTAGACTGGTGCAGTCACTATGGAGATTAATTTGAAGATTTCTCAAACTACAATTATATGTTCAATTTGACCCTGCTTTTCCCTTTAGGTATATCCAGGAAAGAATTAAAAGATTCATATCACAACAACATGAACATTCATGTTTATAACAGCTCAGTTTGTAACAGCTAAATCTTGGAAACAACGCAAATGCTCATCAACTGGTGAATGGATAACAAAGATGTGTTTTTATGTGGTGAAATATTACTCTGCCATAAATAATGATAAATTTGAGTCATTCTTAAATTGTACCTTGAAAACATAATTATAAGTTAAAAAATAGGTCACAGATGTGTAAATACTGTATCTTTTCTCTGTTTTGAGAAACTAAAGATATAAATGAGTTCTAAAATGTAGAATGGATATTGTGAAATAAAATATATTGAAAATGAGGGTAAGTGAGTACATAAGTCAAAGAAAATATTTGATTTTAAAAACAACTATATATATATATATATATATATATATATATAGGGAAATTTGTAGGGTGGGCAGGGAAATGGAAAAAAATAAGAAGTCATGTCATATACTGTACATATTCTCATTGTCTGTTGTGATCATTATGTGTATATAAAATTTATCCATCAAATTAATTAAATTGAAAAAGAGCTATGCCATTTTGAAAACAAGGCTTTCAAATGTTCCATAGATAGATGAGAAAATGCTCAATAATACTAATCAATAGGGTCATTTAATTCAAAACCACCATCAGACTATTTCCTCACACATTGCAAGATGACTATCAAAAACAAAACAAAACAAAACCTAAAAGATAAAAATGGCAAGAATTTGGGATAAAGTTGGCAAAGTGGACTGTCATGGCCTCTTGGTGGAGCTACAAATTAGGATTATCAGTCATAGTAATCAATGTGAAGGTTCCTTGTAATATCACAAGTGGAATTATAATATCTAATTGTCTCCATATTAGATATGTAAAGATAGATGTTAGTTTTTTTTCTTTTTTAAATTATCTTTATTGGTACATTAAATATACACATCATGATTGCACTCCATAATGGGGATTTGTACCAGTATAAGACACAACTTAATTCTCATTTTTTCCCATAGCCCTACCCACCCTACCACCCCCCCATATATATAAAATTTGTTTCCTTACTTTTTTGTTACAATCTCAACATTGTCCCCTTTCACCTTAT
>PVIR01001189.1:65639-133789 GCA_004026965.1 Petromus typicus | reverse complement strand
ACAATCCTCCTGCCTCTGCCTCCCGAGTGCTGGGATTACAGGCGTGAGCCACCACGCCCGGCACTGTGGTATGCGGTACTGGTTGCTGCTGGGTGTGGGTCTCCACACCCAGTATTGTTATGTGGTTACCGGGGAATCGAACCCGGGTCCTTGCGCTTGCAAGACAGGCGCCGGAACCACTGAGCTAACTCCCCGGCCCGACTTGTCATTCTTTATGGCAGAGTAATACTCCATTCTATAGAAAAACCACATCTTTATCCAGTCTCCCAGTTCATGGGCATTTTGGTTGTTTGCAAGATTTAGCTATCACAAACTGAGGTGCTATAAACATGGGTGCACATATATCACTGTGATATGAATCTTTGAATTCTTTCATGTATATCCCTAGCAGGAATAGCAGGGTCAAATGGGACTTCTAATCGTAGTTTTTTGAGGACTCTCCACACTGATCTCCATAGTGGTTGTACCAGTCTACATTCCCACCAATAGTGGAAAAGGGTTCTTTTCTCTCTGCAGCCTCACCAGCATTTGTTTCTGCTGGCTGATTTCAAGATAACAGCCGTTCTTTGTGGAGTGTGGATGGAATCTCAGAGTTGTTTTCATCTGCATCTCTCAAATGACCAGTGAGGTTGAGCATTTCATCATGTGCTTCTTTGCTGCTTTTACTTTTTCCTCTGAAAAGTGTCTGTTCATTTCAGATCCCCATTTTTTATTAGGCCTTTAAATTGGGGGTGGGGCTGATTTTTTTAAGCTCTTTATATATTCTAGATAGTAGCCCTTTGTCTGAGAAACAGTTGGCAAAGATTCTTTCCCATGTTGTTGGGTATCTTTTTACTCTGCCAGTGGTTTCTTTTGCTGTGCAGAAGCTTTTTAATAGGCTGAGGTCCCATATGTGCATCCTTCTGCGAGTTCTCATGCTATAAAAGTTTTGTTCATAAAGTCTTTCCCTAAGACAATGTCTCCAGGAGCTTTGCCTAACCTATTTTCAAGTAGGGTTAGTGTTTCTGTTTTAATATTTAGGTCTCTAATCCACTTTGATTTTAGTTTAGAACACAGTGAAGGAGATAGGTCTAGCTTTAGCCTTTGGCAGGTTAGAACCCCATTTTTCCAGCACCGTTTGTTAGAGGTATCTTTCCTCCATTGAGGATATTTGGCTCCTTTGTCAAAGATGAGGTGGCTTAGTGTATCTAGAATTGTTTCTGTGTCTTCTTATCTATTCCACTGATCCTTGGGTCTGTTGCTTTGCCAGTATCATGCAGTTTTTTATCACAGTGCCTTTGTAGTATAGTTTCATGTTGGAGATTATGATACCCGCCCCCACCATGTCCTTGTTACCTAGAATTACTTTTGATATCCTAGGTTTTTTTTGTTTCCAGATGAATTTTTGGATTATTTTCTCTAAATCTGTGAAATATGTTGTTGGGATTTCAACCGGGATTGCATTGAATCTATATAGGAGTTGTGGGAGTGTAGCCATTTTGATGATATTGGTTGGAAGAACAAGGGATGTCTTTCCATTTTCTGATATCTTCTTTTATCTCCTTTTTCAGAGTGCTGTAGTTTTCAGAGTAGAAGTTTTTCACTTCCTTTATTAGATTGATTTTTAGATATCTCATTTTTTGGATGCTATTGTGAAAGGGATTGACCCCAATTTCTCTCTCGGTGAATCTGTTGTTTGTGTATACAAAAGCTGTTGATTTTTGAACATTAACCTTGCTTTTATTAATAATGATTCTAGGAACAGTTTTGTACATCTGGTAAACAAGCTCTTGGGTGATAGGGTATGTATATTTTCAAATTTACTAGATAATTTGAATGTTTTTGTTACACTAAAGCTTTGAGACTTTCTAATGTTTTCCAATCTTGTGGGTATAAAATGATTTCTATTTATGATAACTTTTATAGCCTAATTACTAATAAATTGAGCATTTTTCATATATTTATGTATCATTTACCTTTTCTCTATGAAATGACTGTCCTTTGCCCATTTTTCTGTTTTTATAAATAGAAATTACTTATCTCTTCCAAATGCAAATGCTACATAGACTCCATAGGATTGCTATTATTGTCTGCCAAATTATAACTAATATTTTCATAATCTTGATTAATAAAAATGTTTTATTGATATGATGTGTTCCTTTGCAGTTTTTCTATATACATTTAGGTGTTTTTTTTTTGGTTTTTGTGGGGTTTTTTGAGACAGGATCTCACTTTGTAGTTCAGGCTGGCCCTGAGCTCAGCCTCAAACTCACATAACAGCAATCCTCCTGCCTCTGCCTCTGCCTCTGCCTCCCAAGTGCTCATTACAGGCATGAGCCACCATGCCCGGCACTGTGGTATGTGGTACTGCTGCTGGGCATGAGTCTCCACACCCACTATTGTTGTATTTGGTTACTAGGGGATTGAACCCGGGTCCTTGCGCTTGCAAGACAGTCGCTGGAACCACTGAGCTAAATCCCCGGCCCTCATTTAGTGTTTTTAAAATCTGTTTTACAGTTCCCAGGGGCCAAAATGTACCTTTTGAAAACTGTTGAGAAAAACACATGCACACAACTAAATAAAATAAACCAAAAAAAGTTGTCATAGCTATTATGAATTTAATGTAATCTGAAATAATTTTATCCAATTAAAACAAGATCTTTAGGCCCACCTCCAGGAGTATGATGAATGCTAGATTTACTAAACATGTTAAGGTGGAAATAAACAATGCAGAATTTTTTTTTAATGGTACTGGAAATTGAACCTAGGGCCTTTGAACTGAGCTACCTCTCAAGCCCATTTTTCATTTTGAGAGTAAGGCCTTGCTAAATTACTGTGTTGCACAGGGTAGGCTCAAGCTTGAGATCATCGTGCTTCAGCCTTCTTGTCACAACTGGGATTACAGAAGTCCACCACTACACTCAGCTCTGCTTTTTCAGTTGTAGATCATCACTTACTAATGTTGCTAAATAAACGTAATTACCAGTACACAGTATTTTTTAAATAAAGTTAATTTTAGTTAAAATGCTCTAGACTAGTTATTAACAATGATATCATATGTGGTAAAGATAAGTACATTTTATAAAATTATGTATTATTTTTATGCAAAATATGTTTACTTTGTGAGATTAAAATGTTATTGGCATAATGAATAAAAATTAGGATCTTAAGTTTTTGTTATTTTTTTGTTGTTTGAGACAACGTCTCACTGTGTAGTTCAGACTGGCCTGGAACTCACTATGTAACCCAGGCTGGCCTCAAATTTGCAGCAGCCTCAGCCTCCCCAAGGTACCACCATGTTTGGATTAGAATCTTAGATTTTAGAGACCACCTGATTAGCACTGAATCTCAACTTTGTCTCTTATTATCTCTGTAACTTTGAGCAAGTAATTTATCCTGTCCTGTGCCTTAATTTCATTATCATAGAGATGAAAGAGCTGTGGTAACTGGGCCTGTAAGAATACCTAAAAATTATACATTCTAAATAAACATTAGCTAGTATTATTTCTTTACTTCTAAAGGTTTTTTAGTCCCTAGCAAACTTTCTCAAAAGTGATAACTCTTTTTGAGTTTTTTTACTAGTTATATATTATATATACACATGTATATACACATTAGCTAGAGTATTAATTAGATGTAATATTCAGACCCATGTTTTCCAGTATATAATTTTTTTCTTTTTAGATTTTTTTTTTTTTTTTTGAGACAAGGTCTCACTTTTTGTAGGTCAGGCTGGCCCTGAGCTCAGCCTTGAACTCACAGCAATCCTCCTGCCTCTGCCTCCCAAGTGCTGGGATTGCAGGCATGAGCCACCATGCCCGGCACTGTAGTGTGAGGTTCTGATTGTTGTTTGGTGTGGGTCTCCCACCCAGCATTGTACGTGGTTACTGGAGATCGAACTTGGGCCCTTAAACTTCCAAGGCAGGCACTAGAACCACTGAGCTAAATCCCCGGCCATATTTTTTAGTTTTTTGAGACAGAGTCTCACTTTGTAGTTCAGGCTGGCCCTGAGATCACTATGTAGCCACGGCAAGCCTGGAACTCATAGCAATTCTCCTGCGTGCCTCCCAAGTGCTGGGAGTACAGGCATGAGCCACCACACTGGGCAGTGAAGTGTGTGGTTCTGATTGGTGGTGGGCATGAGTCTCTATGCCCTGCATTGTGTTTTCTGGGATCCAACTAGGCCCTTCTACTTGCAAGGCAGGCACCAGAACCACTGAGCTAAATCCCCACCCCTCCAGTATATAATGTTAGGGCTCAAAGTGGTTTTTTTCTTAGCTCTTAACTCTTATTATAAACCATGTGCACATACTCCCTCTACTTCTTAAAACACTTGGGTGTTTACACAAATACTTCCTATTCTGTGCCTCAGATGATGTGATGTTTGCCAACTCAAGAAACTTAACTATACACTCACTATCATAACTTTGTACCTTTTCACACAGTGTTTTTCTCACTCAAACTGCCATTTTACTTGGGATCTTACTACTACTTTCAGACCAAGATCAGACAACTTTCTTTGTGAAATCTATCTTTCATTATTTTTGTGGTACTGGTAATTGAACCTAGAGCCTTGTACCTGATAGGCAAGAGCTCTACCATTGATCTATATTCCTGGCCTTTTTTTTTTTTTTAAATTATCTTTATTGGTACATTAAATATAGACATCATGATTGCACTCCATAATGGGGATTTGTACCAGTATAAGACACAACTTAATTCTCATTTTTTCCCATAGCCCCACCCACCCTACCACCCCCCCATATATATAAAATTTGTTTCCTTACTTTTTTGTTACAATCTCAATAGAAAATGCTCAATGTAAAATAAGGTGAAAGGGGACAATGTTGAGATTCCTGGCCTTTTTTTATTGAGACAAAGTCTCACCAAGTTGCCTAGGTTGATCTCAAATTTGTGATCCTCCTGTCTCAGCCTCCTGAGTAAGTAGGAATATAGGCAGGCAAAATCACATCTATCCCTTTCTTGCTGTTTGTAGCCACTGTAGTCTCTAAGCTTTCTCTTAATCCTATGTAATATCTATATATATAATCTAAACATTTGTTATCAATTTATTATATTTCTATTCTAAACCTGTGAAGCTGAAAGTTTTTTATTCTATCACTGTTTTTAAAAATGTGAGCCTACACATACATGTGCACCATACACATATATTAGTGTACTAATTTGTATAGCAAATTTTAAAGGATGATGTGAAGTAAAAGCTTTTAAAATAATTTTTAAATTTTATGTTATAAATATTTTAAATAATGCAAAAAATTTCATGTATTAACTATATAAAATACCTTTGTTTTCAAATGTTGTTAATAATACTCTGATTCCTAGTTATAAAATGTTATCAGTTATGAGAACTGTATATATCACTTGTTATTGTCTCGTGGCACAAGGTAAGATCTGTCATTAGATTTTTTTTGATAATTTTTAAATATATAACATTATTGCCAAGACATTTATAAGAAGAAAAGTCAGCTCTAGCATTTTTGTTTTCACTTGTTAGTATCATCTTTGATCTGTGATTTTGTAAGAATATTTTTAATTAAAATCATACAAAAAATATAATAACAATAAATATCCACCTATTTACCACTCACCTTTAAACTGATATAAAATTGAAAGCCCTATAAAAGTGTTCAGCCATTTTTGTGAGGAGTGCTTAGATAGTACAAGATATGAGTAAATCCACCTACCTGAGTACACATAAATTTCAGTACATTACAGAAAGCTAAAAATACGGCTGGGTATGGTAGTACACAACTATAATGCCAGCACTGGGGATGCTGAGGTGGAAAGATTGCCATGAATTTGAGGCCAGCTTGATATACATAGTGAGACCCTGTCTCAAAAAACAAAAAATCAGACCAAAAAAAAAAAAAAACCTAAAATATATAATGAAGCCAGATATAGTAGCACCCAGTTGTGATCTTTGCTACCCCAGGAGTGAACCATGAGAAACTCGAGTTTGAGTCAACCTAGGTAGCAGAGATCTTGTGTCCCACTTTTTAAAATGCTCACTGGGCATAGTAGGACATGCTTGTAATGCTAGCACTTGCAAGGCTGAGGCAGAAGAATCTAATTTTGAGACCAGTCTGGGCTACATAGTGAGTATATCATATACTCACTACATAAGACCCTATGTATAGGCCTACATAACAAGATCCTATCTCCTAGAGAAAAAGGCTACTGATATACCCCTATGCCAGAGCATTTGCCTGCATTCATGAGGCCCTAGATTCAATCCTCAGTGCCACAAAAGAAAGAAAAAAGAGATCGTTAATGAATGGTACCACTGCCAACCTCTTACAAAATAACTGAATTTATTTATATGTAAATACAATAGTCTACTTTGTAAACTAACAAGAGTGTCACTGTCAAACATACATTAATACATCAGTAAAGCTTAATATCTAATTTTTAGACAATAAGTATAAATTCAAATTATAATACATTTCTTACACGCCAGTGGCTTTTCTCATTCTCCTGGCATTCCGGGACCATGCCTTGGAGGTTAGTCCTCTAACTCGTAAGCAACACAGAATCAGGAATTTTGTTGAATTCATCCTTGTAACTGCCATGCAGTATGAGAGGAACTGAATAAAAGTTTGTTTTTCATATGAATGATAGTTTTCTGTGATATTTAAAAGTAATTTTAAAGTTTTCAGTGAACATGCTATCTACTCAATGAGTAATTTGTGACAATGTGCTGATATTTCTTTAAGATTCTACTATTAAGAAAAAAAGAATTGTTAAAAATAAGTGGAGAAGTCTTTCAGACCAGAAAAGAAAAAATCCTGAATCTATACCACAGAAATACAGTGAGCAACTGAATGTAAGTATAGTACTAGTAAAAATCTCTGTACAGTATTGAAAAATTGCTTTGAAAGTGGTGTTCCTACAACAGTATGCTTTTGCTGTAAACTGTAGCACACTATAGAAATACCAATCTCCTACAATGCACCATTGGAATTTCATGGTAGAATTTTGTTCACCTATACTTACCTGCTGTATGATCAGTTACCAGGGAAAATTTTAAACCAATTTTAAGAAATCACTACTATTATTTTACTTATCATTTATAACCAACTCTGGAACAAAATGAGATTCTTCACAAGAAAATTCAACAAAATTATTTAAATTACATAAGAGAAGGAAAGGGGGGGAAACAAGAGAGAAAGATGGATTGAGGGAGAGAAAACTAGAGCTGTGGATACAGGAAGCAACCATGTTGATCATAAAGACTAATAGAGATCTATCTAATTGGTATCCTAGTTGGAGCCAAGCTTTCTGTGAGACTTGGTAAAATGAGCAATTGAAGAGTTTACATAGTTCTAAAGGAATACTAGCGATAATGTTTGTGATACAATATTTTCAAAGATATGAGGACCTCTTATAAAGGACCTTGAAATGCATACTGAATATGTCTTTAATAACAGTTCATTAATAAATGAATATAGCTGTCAGATCTTCAATAAACATCAAAAACATAATAACAATTTTTATTATGAAGGAAATTCTGTGAGTAGTAGGTAACAATCTAAATATGACATTTTCTAGCAGTCTAAAGGATTTACTTTAGAATGTTAATAAAACTGAATGAGTGGACTTCCACTCCTCAGCAGACGGGTCCCAGCAGGTCCCAGTAAGCACCCCAGAGTTCTCAGGGTGGTTCCTTCCACAGATAAAAGGCCTCTTTGTCACCAAGGCCCATCCACAGGCCTGCTGGACTTCTACTCTTCAGCAGGCAGGTCCCAACAGGTCCTGTTAAGCATCCTGGAGTTCTCTTGCTTCCTCCCACCACCCTCGATAGGCCTCTTTGTCATCAAGGCCTGCCCACAGGCCTGCCAGACTTCCATTCTTCAGCAGGCAGATCCCAGCAGGTTCCAATAAGCATACCAGAGTTCTCAGGGTTCCTCCCTCCACCCATGAAAGGCTTCTTTGTCATTGAGGCCCACCCAAAGGCCTGCTGGACTTCCATTCCTCAGCAGGTGGGTCCCAGTAAGGGCCGCAAAGTTCTCACCATACTTCGTACCACCACCAGGAAAAGGCCACTTTGTCATCAGAGCCCATCCACAGGCCTTCTGGACTTCTATTACTCAGCAGATGGCTCCCAGTGGGTCCCACTAAGCACTGTGAAGTTCTCAGGGTACTTCCCACCGCCCATGAAAAGCATCTTTGTCATTGAGGCCCGCCCACAGGCCTACCAGAATTCCATTCTGCAGCATCTGAATCTGAGCAAATGTAGCAGAGGTTGCACAGGACTTCTCCCACCAATCAGCAGCCTTCTTATTATCAGGACCAGACCAAAAACCCTCGGACCTCCACACCCCTGTGCGCGAATCTGGGTAAGAGCTATGGAGGTCACACAGTGACCTCAGCTGCCGGCTAACAGCCTTCCTCCCACTGGGGCCAGATTAGAAGCCCCAAGACCCCTACTCCTGTGTGGGAGAGTCTGGGTGAGTTCTGTGGAGGTTGTGCAGTGTCTTTTGGTCAGCAGAATAGAAATGAGAAAAAGTTCAAAACCCCAGATACAAAGGTCATCACCACAGGGGAATTCAGTGAAAAGAGAAGTGTAACAAACTGAAGCTTATTCACCAGGACTTTCTAAGCTGCTAACAAGACATTGTAAAATGGAAATCACAACTGATCTCCAAGATGAAAACAGAGATATTGTCCACAGTGAAAATATGATGAAGATGTCAGGAGCTTGATAGAACCTGAGATAACAAAAGCAATGGAAACTTTTTTAAACAGCTTGAAACAGAGTTCCTTATGATTAAAAATTATAATGAGTTTGAGAAGTAGGATAAATGAAGCTGAGGACCAAATCTCTCAAAACTAGAGGGTAGGATAGCAGCCAATGAACAGAAAAGAAATAATCTATAGAAAATGGCAAAGAACTGTGAAAAGTCAATCCACCAGCTCCTAAACGATTCAAAGAAGAATGACATAACACTGATTGGAGTCATGGAGAAAGCAGGACACAGCACAAAAGACATTAAAAAAACTGTTCACAGATATAATGGTGGAAAACTTCACAAGAAATGGGCATATGGACAAATGAGTACAAAACTCCCAAAGGCAATGATATAAAAAAATCTACACCTAGGCATATAATTATTGAAGTTCTAGATATCCAACAAAATAATGAAATACTGATGGCAGCTAGAGAAAAGAAAAAAGAAAAAACACAAAAGGAAGCTCATCAAAATCACAACAGACTTTTTAATGCAAACGCTCAATGCAAGGAGAGCCTGGACTGAAATGTTTCAAGTCTTGGATGAAAACAACCTCCAGCCTAAACTGTTGTATCTGGCAAAGCAATCTTTCAAAATTGACAGAGAAATAAGATACTTCCATGACAAAGAACACCTGAGAAACTTCACAAACACAAAACCTGCACTCCAAAAAATTCTGAAGAATATCTTGGAAAGAAGCAATGAGGGTCACAAACTCATGAGACCCAACAGACTGCTCACTGGACAAGGCAAGAAACTGAATGGAAAGGGGAAATGCAAACAATAAAAGACTCAAGAACAGAAAAACATCGTCACGGGTATAAATCAGGCCATATCAGTCACAATCATTAATGTCAATGGCCTCAATGCGCCGATTAAAAGATACAGGCTGGCAGAATAGATTAAGAAAGAAGACCCTACTATATACTGCATACAAGAAACATACTTAAGGGCCAGGGATTTGGCTCAGTGGTTCCGGCATCTGTCTTGCAAGCACAAGGACCTGGATTGAATCCCGGGTAACCACATGCAATACTGAGTGTGGAGACTAACACCCAGCAGCAATCAGTACCACATTCCACAGTGCCAGGCGTGTTGGCTCACGCCTGTAATCCCAGCACTGGAGAAGCAGAGGCAGGAGGATTGCTATAATGTGAGTTTGAGGCTGAGCTCAGGGCCAGCCTGAACTACAAATCGAGACCCTGTCTCAAAAAAGAAAAGAAACACACTTAATTCGAAAAGAAAGCCATAGACTGAAAATAAAAGGATGAAAAATAATTCTCCATCTGACAGGAAACTGCAAAAAAGCAGGAATGGCTATCCTATTTGCAGACAAAATATATTTCAAATGAAAATTGATGGAGAGAGACAAAGGACACTATATCCTCATATAGGGAACAGTCCAAGGGAGACAGAATTCTGACATTCATCAATATATATGCACCAAATTCCAGTGCCCCCAACTATATAAAACAATTATTAATGGAGATGAAAATTCAGATATACACTAATACAATACTAGTAAGGGACTTCAATACTCCACTGTCAAAACTAGACAAATAGACTGGACAAAAAAAAAAAAAAGGAAATACTTGAACTGAACCCAACTTTTGAACAAATGGACTTAATAGATTCCTATAGAATATTTCACCCTACAAAGTCAGAATATACATTTTTCTCAGCTACACATGGGTCATTCTCCAAAATAGACCACATGCTCATACATAGAACATGTTTAAGTAAATGCAAAGGAATTGAAGCTATCCCCGGCATTCTATCAGACTATAGTACCTTGAAACAAGCTAAATAGCAAAAGAAACTCCAGGATCCTCACAAACACATGGAAATTGAATAACACTGTTAAACAACCAGTGAGTCACAGAAAAATTAAAAATTTTTACAATTAAATGATAACCCTAGTTACCATTTGCAGGAATTTATGGGACACAATGAAAACAGTTCTACAAGGGAGATTCATAGCAGTGAACACTTACAGCAGGAAAACAGAGAAAACTCAAATAAACAATCTAATGCTGAACCTCAAGTGACAAGAAAAAGAGGAGCAAGACAAAGCCAGAGCTTGAACCGGGGTGGGGGGGGAGATTATAAAGATCAGAGCATAAATCAATTCAATGGAGACTGACAGAACAATACAGAAAATCAATGAATTGAAGAGTTAGTTCTTCGAAAGGATAAACAAAATTGACAGACCCCCTTGCCAACCTTATAAAACAAAGGAAAGAAAAAGATCAAATCCACGCTATTAGGAATGAAAAGGGGAAAATCACCACAGATCCAGCAGAAATCCAGAGGTTATTAAACACCTGCTTTGAAATTCTGTACTCCAATAAGATGGAAAGTACAGAAGAAATAGATAGATTCATAGATACATATGAACTTGCTAAGTTGAATGAAGAAGGTATAGAAATGTTAAACACCCTAATATCAATCTGTGAAATCAAAATAAATAAAAAACCTACTAACAAAGAAAAGCCCTGATCTTGATGGCTTTACTACTGAATTCTACAAAACTTTCAAAGAAGAGTTAATGCCACTACTTCACAAACTCTAATGAAATTGAAAAGGAAGCAATGCTCCCAGATTCATTCCTGGAAGCAACCATTACATTGATTCTGAAAGGAGAGAAAGACCCAACCAAAAAAGAGAACTACAGGCCAATCACACTAATGAACATTGATGTAAAATCCTCAAAAAGACATTGGCAAACAGAATACAGAGAATCGTCAAGAAGATCAGACCCTCTGACCAAGTTGTATTCATCCAGTGAGGCAAGAATGGTTCAACATACAGAAATTAATAAACATACTGCACTACATAAACAGACTTAAGGACAAAAACCACATGGTAAACTCAGTAGATGCAGAAAAGCCTTTGACAATCCAGCACCCATTCATGATCAAAACTCTACAGAAAATTAGAATAGAAAGACTTTATCTGAATCTAATAAAAGCTATATAGGAGAAACCAACAGCCAGCATCATACTAAATGGTCAAAACCTGAAACCTTTCACACTAAGATCAGGATCAAGACAATGATGTACACTTTCACCACTTCTTTTCAATATACTGCTAGAAACATTAGCCATAACAATTAGACAAAAGAAAGAAATTAAAGGAATAAAAATAGGAAAGGAAGAAGTTAAACTGTCATTATTCAGTGATGACATGATACTCTACATAGCAGATCCTAAAAACTCAACCAGAAGACTGCTAGATTTAATTGCCAAATTTAGTAGCATAGCTGGATACAAGGTCAGTGCTCAAAAACAATAGCCTTTTTATACACAAACAGTCTCACCAAGAGAGAAATTGAAGAGCCAAGCCCTTGTTAAGATAGCTCAAATTTTAAAGTAATATGTAGTTACTGTAACAAAAAAGACCTAAAGTTTAAATGTCTGTTATTAGGGCCCTCTCCAAATTAGTTTCTGTTCTTTTTCTGAATCTGCATTCTTCCAGCTTGTGCTCCTTTGCTTTTACATCTTACTGTCTTTCAAGTCTGTTTTTGTCCACTCTGGAGAGTTCCTCGTCTGCTGTCATATACATTTCTTCCATTTACACATCCTTTTATACATCTCCTTGGGTCTCGTTAATGTTAGAATAAATCAGTGTTCCTAAATCAAAATCGTTTTGAAGTTTAAATTTTTCATCCTTATTATTTTGTTTACTCTTGCATTTTATTCCAAAGCCTAATCATAAGTTCAGTTACTACAGGGTTGAGGATTTAGCTCAGTAGTTCCAGAGTATGCCTTGCAAGCACAAGGTCCTGAGTTTGATCCCAATAATCACATACCACAATACCTCCCAGCACTCAAGAGGCAGAAGCAGTAGGATTGCTATGAGTTCGAGGCTAGCCTGGGCCACATAATGAGCACAGGGCCAGCCTAAACTACAAAGTGAGATCCTGTCTCAAAAAAAAAAAAAAAATTCAGTTACTAAAACAGTGATATCTGTCACCTGGTGTTAGGTAGTGAATTTTATTACACTGTATTTTGCCACCCACTGCTATATGAAAAGAGTCTAAAACAGATTTTTTTTTTTTAAAGCACTATTCCTTTTTTTACCAGAGTTTCAGTCTAAGTCTCTCAAATCTATAATGGACATCAGGTGAGAGCTATACAATTTGTGATATTGCAAAAATTTAATCAGGTACTATTCAGGTCAGACTGAACAAAAGCCAAGTAGGGTATATGGTCATACTCGTGCATTTTATCTGAAAGAAAAATATCCAAAGAAGGAGAGTTGATATTTTTTCAGATAGCACTGAGTACATGAACTTATTGCCAGTGTTCAAAAATTTTCTTTTTCCAAAAATAATTCATGGAGATGGAGAGGGATTCTAGGATGGGGTAGATGGATTCTGGGATGGTGGAGGAAAAGAAGAATTAAAAAGGATCAAGACTTGATATGTATATGTACCAATATGCCACAAGAAATATATTCCTGTGTATTATAAATATGTATTAATAAAAAATTTAATTTCCCTTTTTCAGATTCTATGCATCAGTGGGACAGCTATTTTTGTTTTAAATTTTATCATCTAATACACCTATATTTGGCACTAGTCATAGTTAAGAGGACTTGAGCCAGTGGTTGCAGTTTCTCCCTTCCAGGGTTGGTGGATCTATACACAGAAGAATCACAAGTTTAAGCCAACTTGAGCAACTTAGTGATTTAGCAAGGCTTTGTCTCAAAATTAATAATAATAATAATAATAAAATTGCGGGTGTAGCCCAGTGTGAAAGCCCTGGGTTCATTCCCAAGATAAGTCAACTAAGTTATCAACCTTAAGATAGTTTTTAAACTTTCCTTTGAATAATATATTTATTGCCACTAAATTTACTTTCACCTTTTCAAATATCCAACACCACAACCTGCAATTTTTCGGTGGACATTAAATGTATTTTTAAATATTCGTTTATCTTAGAAAGACCTTAATTTAGTAACTCTTGATTTCTGTTACAAAAACAAAATTTACTTGACTAAAAATAGCTGAAAGTATATACAGCAATTAAAAATCTTTTTAAGTTCATTTATATATCATGAAATTAAAATGTAGTATTATGTTCTGATTCAATATTCTATTTTGACAGGATTTTGGACAAAGTGTCCAGCTAAGTCCAAGTGAGCCAAAACAAACTACCAAGGGTACTTTTAATATTGAAGAAGGTATGTTTTGGTTTAAATATTTTCCTTGGAGCTTTGTTTCCAGTGATTTTTTTTCTAATATATGTTTCCTCAGATGCTTACAAATTGTGTGACTGCTAAACCACCACTTAGGCCTGAACTGTCCTTGCTACTGCAATTTATGGCTAACCTATTACAAAAAGCAGTATATTAAACAAATAGCAGTATATTAAACATCTTTCCATGCTGAGCTATTTTCTGACTTATCAATTGTTTCTATAAGATAGATTTCCAGAATTAAAATTATAATACTGGACATATAACTGGTACTAAATATTTGTTAAATGAAAAGTCTTAAGTGAATACTAAATCAAAGAAAATAAGCATTACTATGAATGTTCATACATGTTATTGAACTTTTTCCCTAAAAGTATTGTTGAAAATTGTTTTTGTCATCTATGTCACCTTGAGGTACAATTCTTTCTACTATTTGCTAACATAGTAGACAAAAAAATTTTGTTATACTATTATAAAAATATTTTTATTAATAATATGCTTAATTATCTCTTGGGGTTTTTTGGTGAATTGCCCCTTCATGTTCTTTTTCCCTAGATATTAGAGCTGTGATATTTTCTTATAGAGATCTGAAAATCATCAGAATATCAATTATTATAATTTTATATTGGTTACAAATGTTTTACTATTTCATTTTATTTCACTTAAATTGTATTTTTACATATATGTGTTTATTTTTATTTTCTCATTCAATAAATGATTATTGACAATTAATTTTCTTCTTATAAGTGAATGTTGGATATCCAATGATGAATACCATATAAAAGTTTGCCTTTCAGAATTTAAAATCTGTTACAGAAGACAGGGCTGGCATGATCTAACATACACATGCTTCTGTCTTTTCTTAGTGGCTTTTCCATTTATTTTATACTCAAAGAAACTTTCCAGTCCAGAAATATAGAAGCATCTTTTTTTCTTCTAGGTTTCTTTAATACTTGATTCTTTAAATTTAACACCTTATTTGCTAAAATGAACAGTCAAACTTCAAATCAATTCCTTTATAAACAGTAAACTAATTTATTGAATCATTCTTCTTTTTCTCAAATCTTCGACATGCCTTTTGAGCATATGTTCTTAATCCAGTGGGGTCTATTTCTAGGCTATTAGTTCTGTTTAGCTGATCATGAAATTTTCTAACCTTTCCTTAAGTTTCTTCTCCCCTACTCCTTTTAACTACTACTATAAGGATAATCTCCATATTATCTTTATACTACCAATGAATAGCAAAACTTAATGCAAAACATTATCTAAATATAATGTATTTTTTCTTTTGTGCAGGTCATTAAGAATTTTCATTTCATCACTGCTATCCTTTTAGATTCTTTTTTAATTAAGGATAGGGAAATGCTAGATGAAGAGAATTCTAATAAATAAAGAATAATAGATAATAATAGAATAATAAATAATAGAATAAGAATAATAAGAATAAGAATAAGAATAATAATAAGAATAAGAATAATAAGAATAATAAATAATAGAATATCACTGCATTTCTGTTTGTGAAATAAATACGTACAGAGATTGCTAAGTATGTATAAGAGCTAAGCCCAAAGACAAAAAGAGATTAAAGAATAATTTATGTAGTTTCAGATAGTACTTCTGAGTTTTTGATGGCTGAAAATTTAGTGAAAGCTTCAGTGCCTGAAGATGAAATTCTAACTGTCCTGAATAGCAACCAGTTGCAGAAACCAAATATGTCTTTAAATAAGACCCAGCGATTCGACATCTGTGCACTGTCAGCTGAAGAACAAAGGATTCTGCATTCTCTTGACCATCTCAATGAAAGGCTACACTGTAAGTTTGGAAGAACATTATTGTGAGAAATGTGATATTTTGTACTTAGGCTATTTTAATTAAATATAAATATATTGAGACTACAAATGCAAAATTATATACATTATCACCTACTAGCTAGAATAATATATAACAATTAAGAAATATTTCATACTATTGCCAGTATACAGCATTATTTATAGTATTATTTATGATGATAGCAATTTCTATGCAGGCCATACTGTCTTTTAAGAATATATAAATATATGAATTCTAGTTCATTAATGGACAACCTAGGATTCTCTATTGACCACCCATAAAAACAATTATCTTCATTAAGTATTTTGAAAACCTAAATATAGTAATGAGCTGGTAAGGAATTCTTACCAATAAGAAATAAACATAAATGTAAACTCAGAAACATATAGTTTTTATAGTTGGGTTTTACCCTTAGGATATTTAACACACAGAATAAAATAATAAAGGATAACCAGGAGACAAAACTCAGGACCTATTCCATGTAAGTAGTCTCAGATCTTCCAGCTATACAGCTGGGCCATCCAAAGATCTGTGCACATACATTCACAGAAGAGGAGCAAAAATGGTATTTCTTGAACTGAAGTGTTGAACAGATTGGGAATACAAGCAACTCTTGAGAGCTGGAAACCACATTCTTTTATAAATATCACACTAATTTACAGACCATAATTATACTACTTGACTGCTCATTACATACTACATTAAGTGCTGAGACAGGGGCCAAGGATTTAGCTCAGTGGTTCTAGTGTTTGCCTTGCAAGCACAAGGGCCCAGGTAACCATATACAATAATGCCAGGGGTGGAGACTCATGCCTACCAGCACCCCATGCCACAGTGTGGAGCATAGTGGCCTATGCCTGTAATTCTAGCACTTGGGAGGCAGAGGCAGGAGGATTGCTGAGTTCCAGGCTGAGTTCAGAATCAGCCTGAACTACAAAACAAGACCCTGTCTTAAAAAAAAAAAAAAAAAAAAAAAAAACCTAAAAAAAAAAGCCTGAGACAAATACTTTAATTAAGAATGATTTAAAACTTTTAATGACCCCAAATGCCTGAAAATAGTAAATTTATGTTCTTTCTGTGGAAATCTACTACTATTACAGTCTTCAAAGAACTATCACAAGTGAAACCTGAGGAAATTGAGCAACCTACAATGAAGCAAAAGTAAGAATAAAAAAAAAATTAACAACCCATAAAGAAAAACTTACCCTTTAAAAAGTCATTACTATGGTTGCATAACTGTTGCTATTAATGGGCTTTCTCTATAAAGCAACACCAGATTACCTTTGTAATGTTAACAATACCAAAGCACATTACCAAAGAACCTAGTGTACCAATTACATAGCATCCTTCCTTCCAAAATTAATTGAGATAGTCCAATCTTGGGCCCCAGGCAAAGGACTATAGTTAACCATGCCCAGAGTACATCACTGAAAAGTAATTAACTAAAAATATGTCTCTACTAGCAACAAAGTCTTTGCACTGTAAGTATGCACAAACCTCAGCATCAAACAAAATAAAGAAATCCAAAAAAAGTGAAACATGAGAAGGCAAAACAACAAAATGCCTGCAAAACCCCCAACTCCCGCGAAGCAAATCCAGAGGGCATCAAAGGAGAAAACAGCATAATCCACCCACACAAATTATGTGAAAGGATAACAGAAGGTTAGAAAATAGATCAAAGAGGCACTCAGTGGGATCACAGAAGATATGATTAAACAGATCATGGAAGTTACAACCAAAATGATATCGAAGCTTTCAGAAGACACTGAAAGAAAAAACCAGATGAGCGAAACCAAATAATACAAACTATGAATGACCATTTTAGCAAAGAATTATAGTCTATTAAAAAGTTTCAATCAGAAATTCAAGAGATTAAAGATTATATTGAATGTGAGACCTAACTTGACATTAAAAATAGCCATTTTGTTAAAAATCTCCACTTTGTATCCTGTGAACCTGGTGCTTGTCTCCCTGGGAACTGTCCACCCCACCGTTGCGCGTACTCGCAGATTGCATGTTTCTAGAACACACTGTTCTATAGTAGCCAAATGATCTAATCGTTGCTATTAGCTACTGCAAGGACACATTGCTGTATCTTAACATAGAATGACTTAGTCATTGTAAGAACCTGTTCCCTACCTTAACCACAGAATGATCTAACCGTTGCTATTAGCTACCCTAACAGTTGACCCTGCACCTTAACCATAGAATGACCTAATTGTCCCCAATTTTCCCCTTTAAATATTGTGCCTCAGTTTGATTCAGGGCCTACCTCAGTGGCCTGTTTCCACTGTGGGTAGGTCCTGGCCAGATAATAAAGCTCTTGGCTGATTTTCAGATTGTGTCATGTCCTGAGAGTTTGTTGCTCAGTGGGATGGAGGTCCCAATATTGAAAATACTGGAAGTGAAAAACCTCTAGAATGAAAACTACAGTACTCTGAAAAAGGAGCTCCAAGAGTATATCATAAAAGAAGATGATATGTCCTGTTCCTAGATAAGTAGAACCAATATACTGGTACCTCAGTTCACGAACTTAATTCTTCCCTTGATTCTAATCAAGACAAAAACTAAATCAAATTCAGTGGTTAGGTTCAATGTTGACCCTATGGAGAAATTTGATTCATTTCTTGTCCAAATTGGTCAGGGATCGAAATCATAGAAAGAATTAAGTTTGTGAACCAAGGTACCACCGGGTAGTCAAAATAGCTGTACTTCCAAAACTAGTATACAGATTTAATGCAATCTCAATCAAAATACCAAAACGTTTTTCACATAACTAGAGAAAACAATCCTAAAATTCATATCTAACCAGAACAGACCCAGAATAGCAAAGGCAATTCTGAGCAACAAGGGCAAGGCATCACAATGCCAAGCTTCAAGTTATACTGCAAAGCTGCAGTCTTGAAAAAAGCCTGATGTTAGAAAAAAAAAAAAAGACTCATGGATCAGTGAACCATCATAAAAAATGCAGAAACAACTCCAGGCATCCTGAACTACCTTCTTTTTTTTTTTTTTTTAATTATCTTTATTGGTACATTAAATATACACATCATGATTGCACTCCATAATGGGGGTTTGTACCAGTATAAGACACAACTTAATTCTCATTTTTTCCCATAGCCCCACCCACCCTACCACCCCCTCCATATATATAAAATTTGTTTCCTTTGACAAAAGAAGAAAATACTTTGATTGTAGGCCATGTAGCCTCTGTAACAAATGGTGTTGGGAAATGTGACTATCTACATGCCCAAAATTGAAACTAGACCTATACTTCTCACCGTGGAATAAACTAAGACCAAAATAGATCAAAGATCTTAAGTATTAATACAGAAACATTTAATTTACTGGAAGACAAAGAAAGCATTGGCACATAATTTTATATAAATTTTATTAGTAACTTCTGATATATATTAATGATAGGGAATCTGCATTTATACACATCTTGATTCTTTTTTAACCCATGCCTTTTTCCTGCCTTCAACCTTTCTTCCCCTCCTTGTTTGCAAAAGCTTTGTTTTCGGTTTTTTCTTCTATTATTTTTTCCTTTTAAAAGGAAACTTTGTTTCCTTCCATCACCCCCTCTCTTACTCCTTTGCCCATTTGAACTTTTTACTTCTACTTCCCAATATCTGTCATACATTTTTGTCCTCATTTTATCCTTTCAGTTGTATAAATTGGTAGAACCAATATGGAAATCAGCAAAAAGATTTCTCAAAAAACTAGAGTCCATTTGACCCAGGTATTCCCCTCCTGCATATTTTCCTGAAAAAGTTAAATATATGTATAGATCCTTCCAGAGCAATATACGCACACCCATGATTATAGTAGCACAATCATAGTTAAATCTTGAAAACAGCCCAAATGGGCATCAACAGAAGAATGGATAAAGAAGCGGTTTTTACATATAAAGGAATACTACTCTTCAGTAAAGAGAATAAACTTGAGACATTTCTAGGAAAATGGACGTACTTTGAGACAATACTTTTAAGTGAAATAAATCAGAGTCAAAGACTTTCTGGACAAAGCTAAAGACATATTATTACAGTGAAATATGCATACAACTTGTTTATAGCAGCATAATTCATAATAGGTAAATCTTGTAAGCAGCCTATATATCGATCAACAGATGAATGGATAAAGAAAATATGGTATGGTACTACTCTGCCATAAGGGATAAACTTGAATAATTTGTAGGAAAACAGGTTCACCCCGAGACCATAATGTTAAGTGAAGTAAATTAAATATATAAAGACCCAAGATGAGCTGGAGGAGGAAAAGCAGGGTGTGCAGAGCCTACAAGGTTCCTCTTGGCACATAGGGACTACAAGACCACCAATCCCCTAGTCCTGCTCCCCTACCCAGTTCTGGAGGTCACTTGGCCTGCTTGAGTAACCATCTGCCCTCTCCCCACCCACATGCCTTCTCCTGGTGACCCTCTAATCTCAGATCACATGACCAAGGAACCAGTGGAAGATACAGAACCCCAGCACCTTCTCTTTTAACATGTCACACAAATATCCCACTCAAGATACTGGACTACTTACAGCTGAAGAGTGTGATATGACTACTTTGAACTGTCTTTCAAATTTTGATGAGCAACACTAGGGAGGAAAAAAATGACTTTCTGGACAATATTGGAGATATCCTTTCAGAGACCAGATCTCACTGTGTTGTGCAGGCTGACCTGTAACATCTGGACTTAAGCGATCCTCTTGCTTCAGCCTCCCAAGTAGCTGAGACTAACAGAAGTTATCATGGCACTCAGCTACCCTAATCAAAGAAAAGTGGCTATAATTCCAAAATCTAACTGTGGCCTCCTGATTATTCCCCCTAGAAGTGTCTGAAAAATTGATTTTCAACTTTGGCTGCACTTGAGACACTGATGGGTAGGAAGGGATGGATTTTTAATTCCCTTATTCTATCTGCACCCCAGACTAAATAAGGATCTCAGTGGGTGGAGGGAGACATCAAGATTTTGTAAATTTCCCTCAAGGGATGGAGGATGTTGGTGGATTGCATCCCAGAACAAATTTGAGAACAAACTGCTTTAGAAGACTGTTAGTGATTATCCCTCATCCACAGCTGTGTATTGTTCCTCATTTACCAGGAACTAGAACAGGATATTAGTAGATTCTCCTTTAACCCTCATAGCCACCTTGTGAAATAGACACCATTTTCCCAGCAATGGAGTAAAATAGGAGCTTGGCATGCTTTGTAATCAGTACAAATACAAACCTAAGCTAGATAGCCATGAGGTTTATGCTGGAAATTGGCAAGTACACAGTGAGTCTTCTCCAAAGCAATTGGTTGTCTTTCTTCTGATTTGTGTATGTTCCATGAATATTAAAAAAATATATGGCTATTAAATGAAATTTTAAAACAAAAAGGGAATGGAACATATCAGAATCTTTGGGACATACCAAAAGCAGTTCTAAAAGAAAGTTTATAGCTATGAGTGCTATCAAAGAGATCTAAATAAATAATCAAGAGGATATTTTAAAAAACCGTAAACAGATCAATAACAAGTAATTAGATTGAAGTGGTAATAAAGTTTGTCAGCGAAGAAAAGACAAGGAACAGAAAGGTTCAGTGCTAAATTTTACCAGACCTTTAAAAAAGAACACCAGCGCACTTCAAACTATGCCTTGATATAGAGAGGAAAGGAATGCTTTTGAACTCATTCCATGCAGCCAATATCACCTTGATATCAAAGTCAGAAAAGGATGCAACAATCAAGATAACTGTAGGCTAATATTCTTGATAAATATAGGTGCAAAAATAATAATAAATAATACTTAATAAAATACTTTCAAACCAAATTCAAAAATACATTGAAAAGATCATACACAATGATCAAACTTCACATCAGGAATGCAAAGATGGCTTGACATACATAAATAAGTAAATGTAATATGTCACATTAGTTGAATCAAAGATAAAAATCACAGTCATTTCAATTGACCTACCAAAACTTTAAACAAAATACAGTATCCCTTCACAATGAAAAGCCCTGAAGAAATTAGTCATTAAAAGATTATTTTTCAAAATAGAAAAGTCCATATAAAAAAACCTCTAGCCAGCATCATTCTCAATGAGGAAAACTGAAAGCATTTACTCTGAAATCAGAAACAATCAAGGATGCCCATTCTTACCATTCTTATTCAATATAGTTCTTCAAATTTTAGCTACAGCAATTATGCAAGATAACAAAATTTTAAAAAGAAGTAAATTATCCTTATTTGCAGATCCTATACTTAGAAGAACCTAAAGATTCCACCCAAAGACCTTTAGACCAGACAAATTCAGCAAAGTAATGGAATATAAAATCAACACTAAAAAATCAGTATCTTTTCTTTACACTTTTTTTTTTTTTTAAAGACAGGGTCTCGCTTCGTAGTTCAGGCTGGCCCTGAGCTCAGCCTCAAACTCACATCACAGCAATCCTCCTGCCTCTACCTCCCTAGTGCTGGGATTATAGGCGTGAGCCACCTTGCCCAGCACTGTGGTATGTGGTACTGATTGCTGCTGGGCGCGAGTCTCCACACCTAGTACTGTGTATGGTTACCGGGGATCAAACCTGGGTCCTTGTGCTTGCCAGACAGGCACCAGAACCAGTGAGCTAAATACCCGGCCCTACACCTTTTCTTTAGAGGACTAGCTGAAAAGGAAATGATTTTTTTCACAGTAGTTTCAAAAAAATAAAATACCTAGGGATCAATCTAACAGAGAAAGTAAAAGACCTCTACAGTGACAATTCCAGAACATTGAAAGAAGTAACTCAAGAGAACTTTAGAAGATCTCCCATATTCACGAATCAGCAGAATTAATATTGTAAAATGGCCATACTACCAAAAACAATATACAAATTTGATGCAGTCCCAACAAAATATCAATTACATTCTTTACAGAAGTAGAAAGAGATCCAAAAATTCATACTAAATATAAAAGACAGAGAATATACAAAAGCAATCCTAAGCAACAGAATACTAGACATCATAATACTCCATTTCAAATTATACTACAAGACCACAGCAACAAAAACAGCATAGTACTGATAAAAAATAAATACATAGGACAGTGGAATAGAATAGATGACACAGAAACAGACCTATTCAACTATAGCCTTTAATTCTGGACAAGAAACCAAAAATACATGTTGGCAAAAAGACAGCCTGTATAAAAACCGTTGATGGAAACAATATATATCCCTCACTCTATGTAAAAATCATTTCCATGCCAGACATGATAGCCTGTAATCCCAGTACTCGGAAGGCAGAGGCAGGAGGATTGCTATAAGTTCAAGGCTAAACTTGGCTACATAGTGAGTTCAGGGCCACCCTGAACTACAAAGCAGGAAGGACCCTGTTCCCCCCCACCAAAAAGATCCAAAACCTTGAATTTGCTAAACGAAACCATGGGGAAGCTATAGGCATAGGCAAAGACTACTTGAATATACCTCCAATAGCATAGGAAATAATAGCAAAAATTGACAACAATAGCAAGAATTCTCTGTGCAGCAAGGGAAACAACAAACAAAATGAAGAGGTAGCCTACAGAATGAGAAAAATTCTTTTTTCAGCAACTCTTCCAACTGAGCATTAATATCTAGAATATATAAAAATTCAAAAACTCAACTAGCCCTATTACAGTTTGGGTCTAGATGTCCTCCTAGAGTTTCATGTGATCATAGGTAGTTTTTTCCAAAGGTGGCTGATTCCAGAGCATGTGATACTGAGATTAAGGGCATGTGATTGCTAAACCAGTATACTGATTGGTTTGACTCTACCCTAATCCACGTAGTCTGGATAAGATAAAAAGGGAAGAAAGACACTGTTAAGGTTCTCTTATTGCTTTTGCTACCTTGTGGGCACCATGAACTATTTCTTCTCTGTGACACCCCTCTGTCACATACCATTCTGCCTTGGAGCCAGCCAATTCTGGACTGAAATGTCTACAAACTGTAAGGTAAATAAACACCTTTCCATTTAACTTTGGGTGTTGGCTATTTTGTCTCAGGAGTGAGAGAAAGATAATTAAAACAGCCCAATCAATACATGGGCAAAATATTAAATAAGTTCTTTTCAAATGAAGTACAAGTAGCCAGGAAGTACATTTGAAATATTCAACATTTTTAATCATTTAGGGAAATGTGAATCATAACTACGTTGAGATCCTCTCTCATCCCAGTCAGAATGGCTACCATCAAGAGTACAAAAATAATGAATGCTAAAAAAAAAAAAAAAAAGATGCAAGTAGGGGAGGACCTTTTACACTGGTGGAAGAAATATAAATTAGTATAGCCACTTGGAAATCAACATCGAAGTTCCTCAACGCACCAAAAATAGAGCTCCCATTTTATCCAGCTTTGCCCCTACCTGGTATATACCTAAAGGAATTAAAATCAGCAGACCATAGGAATAACTGCATATCCATGTTTATTGCATCACAATATACAGTAGTCAAGATATGGAGCCAGACTAGGTTTCCATCAACAGATGACTGGATAAGGAAAATAGTTTCTATATACCATAGAATACTGTTCAGTCATTTTTAAATGAATGAAATTTTGTCATTTGAAGACAAATCAGTGGAACTAGAGACTGTCACATTGAATGAAATAAGCCAGACTCAAAAGGACAAATAACACATTCATTCTATTATATGTAGTCTAAAACAAATGACAAGAAATTAGAAGACAGACTATCATTAGAAAAGAAGGAAATAGAGGGAGAGTTAGGGTGTGTAAAGGCAGCTAATAGATGGTGGTGAATATGATAAAAAAAACAGTTATATTGAAACTCAAAAATGTGAAGGTGGAAGGAAAGTTCTTGATCAAGAATGATTAAAGAATGTTATGTGTATGTACAAAAATGTAGAAGGAGATGAAGATATGGAAAATAGGAACTACAGTCTAAAGAACAAAGAGGTGTAAAAAGTTTGAAGGTGACTAGAGAGAGTATCTGAACTAATAATGGCTAAAGTTTTGCAACAGAAATCTATCACATTTCAGAGTAAATTTTAAAAAAATACCTTGGGTTCAATCCCAAATAAGAGAAAGAGAAAGGGAAGATGGAAGGAAGGAAGCAAGGAAGGAAGGAAGGAAAAAGAAAGGAAAGAAAGAAAGATGAAATAAGGAAGAGAAGGAGAGAGGAATGAAAGATCTTCACCAACACACATTACAGCAAATTTAATCTACAACAAAATAAGCAGAAAATATTGAAAATATCAAAAGGTACTGTTCAGTATACAAATTTTGAAGTGAAAATGTCCTTCAGTGTGAGAGTGAGCTGGACACATAAGCCCATGCCTGGAATGCCAACACTTGAGTGGCTTAGAAGAAGGATTACAAACCTGAGTTACATAGTAAAACCTTGTCTCAAAAAAAGAAAAAAAAAAGTGGGGCCAGGGATTTAGCCAAGTTATTCCAGCATCTACCTGACAACCACAAGGTCCCAGTTCAATCACCAGTAACCACATTCCATGATACCAAGCATGGTAACTAATGCCTCTGGTGGCTCACACCTGTAATCCTAGCACTTGGGAGGCAGAGGCAGGATTGCTGTGAGTCTGAGGCTTGCCTGGGCTATATAATGAGCTGAGGGCCAGCCTGAACTACAAAGTGAGACCCTGTCTCAAACAAACAAACAAACAAAGGAACAAGAGTGAATTAAAAAGTAAATAATCTCAGATGGTCAGTTTGAGAGGATTAATTTGCACAGATATAAAACTATACATATAATGAAGTATGTCTCAAAAAGAACAAAGATAGAATTAAAATGCTTATCAGAAAAACTATTTCTGATAAACCCACTGCTAATGTCATAGTCAACGAATAGAAAATGAAAGCACTTCTGGTAAAATCAAGAATATCAAACCAGGTTCTGCTCTCACCAATCCTTTTGAATATAGTACTCAGAACAAGCAAGAGAAGGAAACAAAAAGAGTACAGATAGAAAAAGAAGAGATTATTTCATTATTTGCAGGTGACATGATCCAAACACAATACCCAAAAAGCTGTACTTGAAGACTCTTAGAACTAATAAATTCCGCAAAGTGGCCTGATGCAAAATAAACACATTAAAATCAGTGTGTTTCCTGTATACCAATAATGAACCCACCAAAAAAGAAATAAGGAAAACATTCATAAGTTTTAAAAATTAAATACCTCAGAATTAATCTAACCAAGGAAGTAAAAGACCCCCTATAATGGCTGTGCTTGGATGTCCCCCCAAAGCCTCAGACACTCAGGTAAGACTTTGGAGAAGTGACTAGATCATGAGTGTGTGATATTGGGTTAGTCCACTGATGGGTTTATGACTTCAAGTTATACTATAAAAGCTACAGTAGCAAAAATAGCATGGCAGTGACACAACAGCCATGTTAACCAACAGGCTAGAATAGAGAATGAAGAAACAATACTAAGCACCAAATAATAGTTATAGTAATAATAACAATAATTCCCACTATACATAAAAAACTGGTTCCAAGGTGATTATAAATTGAATGTGAAAGAAAAGTAAATCTTATAAGAGGTAATATGAGAAAATATTTCTAACTTCAAGGTAAAGAAAGATTTATTTAATATATAATCCATAGAGAAATATTAATAAATCTGTATTAAAGTTACAGACTCATAGCATTAAAAGAATGAAGTCACATATTAATTTTTTTAAAAAATACTTATGACACATAAAAGTCCAGAGTGATGGGGCACACCTATAATCCCAGCTAGTGAGAAAAGTGAGGCAGGAGGATCTTGAGTTTGAGATGCGCCTAGACAACTTACTGAGACCCTGTCTCAGAAAGAAGCCTGATAACAGAGCTTAGTGCCACAAAACTTCCTTACTGTGTTCAAGGGCTCTTGGTTCAATCCTGAGCTGTGTAACACACATGCACACACCAAATACAAGACTTATTCAAAATATGTGGAAAAACTCTCAAATCAATAAGAAAAATGAGAAAATAAGGACTTGAACAGAAGCTCAGTAACAAAGGAAATGTAAATAATACTGCATTGATAGTGATCTCATTAGTTGAAAAATGCTAACTAAAACAATCAGATGTAGTTACATATTAAACTTCAGCTAGAACTGCAAAAGCCTGTGAAAGGCTAAAATGATGCAGTCTTCTTTGGAAATATTTTGCCGCCACCGTCACCATCTAGGTTAAACATGAGAGTATCTAACAACCTACCAATTTCAGTCACGGACATCTACCCTATAGAAAACTCTGCATAAGTTCACCAGGAGATATGTATAAGTAGATAGAAATCATTGTATATAAAAGTCAACACTTAAAAATAATTAAAAGTATCTTCAATTATTTGGGCAATATACATGTGTTAAAGTGACAAAGAAACGCAGTGAGTAACAGTGGGTAAGTGAAGCTGATGCAATCCTCGGGGCAGTGTAGAGGCCAAGAGCTCCAGGAAGCTTCAACAGTAATACCAATGTGGGGCAGGGATTTAGCTCAGTGGTTCCGGCGCCTGTCTTGCAAGCGCAAGGACCCGGGTTTGATCCCCGGAGACCACATACCATATTGTGCGTGGAGACTCACCCCAGCAGCAATCAGTACCACATACCACAGTGCCGGGCATGGTGGCTCACGACTGTAATCCCAGCACTCTGAAGGCAGAGACAGGAGGAATGCTGTGATGTGAGTTTGAGGCTGAGCTCAGGGCCAGCCTGAACTACAAAGCGAGACCCTGTCTCAAAAAAAAAAAAAAAAAAAGAAATGACTTATATTTTATATGAATAAGTCTTTCTAGGATTAACAGAAAAGGTCTCTGACTTTTTTTTCTTAAAACAAGGTCTCACTTTTGTAGTTCAGGCTGGCTCTGAGTTCACTATGTAGCCCAGGCAAGCCTCGAACTCATGCCAATCCCCCTCTCTCCACCTCCTGAGTGCTGGGATTACAGGTGTGAGCCACTATGCGTGGCACTGTGGTGTGTACTACTGATTGCTAGTGGGTGTGAGTCACCTCACCCAGCATTGTTGTATGTGGTTACTGGGGAATGAACTCCAGACCATGCACTTGCAAGACAGGCACCGGAACCAGTGAACTAAATTCCTGGCCCTCTTACTCATTTTTTAATGTTTTGAAAAATCAGGATTCAGTATTTGATTCTACAGTCCTTCTCTATCACTACACAAAACTAAATTATTTTTGTGTTATGGTATGATTTTGCAGATGTACAAGAAACTATTTGCAAAAATCCATCCATCAAAAATATGTTACAAATAATACCACTTCTGGTAAGTTTTTGAAGAAACTCTCCTAGTTTTAGGAAATGTTATGATTTAATGTACAGATCATCAGAACCACCCTTTGTTGATATCGGTTTTCCTTGAGATTGGTTTCTAGACAGGTTTTTTCTCTTCCAGGCTCCTTTTTTATCTGAAGATGTTTCATTACAATCAAATAAATATCCTTATATTAAAAATATTAGAATATAAATGTTTTTATATGACATCCAGAGTATTGTATCAGTTGGGACAGGAGACATCAATCATTAAATAATTTTAGGTATGTAGCCTAGTTGAAAATTGAAAATCTGCCCAGAATTTAGATTTCCTGATTTGGACAACATGCAGCCAGGCTGTCATTTTGTAGCCATTACTGCATTTCTTTCTTCATTGAACAGACATGGCCTGGGTTCTTACCTGTCAGGTGCACTGCTAAGGCTACAGCTAGAAAGAGGAGAAAGTAGTTTGAATGCTCAGAGACAACATGCAAATAAAACTATAAAGAGAGTTGCTGCAGGGCAACCTCAAGATCCCTATCACTGCTTAGACTGTAATTTTCTTTCTTTTTTTCTATCTTTGTTTCTTTCTTTATGTTTTTCTTTTCTGGTAGCAGGGATCAAACTTGGGACTTTCAGCTTGTGAGGCAGGTGCCAGAACTGCTGAGCTAAATCCCTGGCCCTAGACTGTAATTTTCAATATAAAATAATTATAAATCTTAAAAGCAAGCCTTTCATTTTAGACTGTTGTATTTATTTTAATATACAATAAATTTGGGCAAGGAATTTAGCTCAGTGGTTCCAACACCTGCCTTGTAAGTGCAAGGTCACAAGTTCAGTCTCTGGCACCAAAAAAAACAAAATAAATTTAATGAGGTAGGGTTTTTTGTTTGATTTGGGGTTTTTTTGTTTGTTTGTTTTTGAGACAGGGTCTTGCTTTGTAGTTTAGGCTGGCCCTGAACTCACTATGTAGCCCAGGCTAGCCTCAAACTCACAGCAATCCTCCTGCCTCTGCCTCCTGAATGCTGGGATTACAGACATGAGCCATCACACCTAGCAATTTAATGAGATTTTGACAATCACCTCCTAAACAATGTTAGCCCAAAATATTGTTAAGAATCCATAGGATTTTACGTAGGTTCAAACTGCTTCCATTTCCAAATAAAATTATTAAGCTTTGTATCACAGCAGATGGTAGAAAGCACTAAGTAAATATTACCAGTAACAAAAAGTGAGGATCATAAATTATTCTAGTTGATACAATGCTTTACATAGAATGGTATTATTTTTATTGAGATTGATGTATGTATCGCATTAAAGAATTTGAATTGTCGGCCAGGGATATAGCTCAGTGGTTCCAGCACCTGTCTTGCAAGCGCAAGGGCCCAGGTTCGATCCCCGGTAACCACATAACAATACTGGGTGTGGATACTCACCCCAGCAGCAACCAGTACCACATACCACAGTGCCGGGCGTGGTGGCTCACGCCTGTAATCCCAGCACTCAGGAGGCAGAGGCAGGAGGATTGCTGTGATGTGAGTTGGAGGCTGAGCTCAGGGCCAGCCTGAACTACAAAGCGAGACCCTGTCTCAAAAAAAACCTAAAAAGAATTTGAATTGTGAGTTTAATCTTATTAAAACCTATAATGTGTAAGTAAGATGGTTCACCTGTCAAAGTCTGTGAATATTATAGTAAAAGAACATTCTGAATCTATGTTACAGAACAGCCATCCAAAGGCCAGTCCATCTCCTGATGTTGGATCCAGATTACAAAGAAAATTCTGATGATGTACGAGAGCAGCTGTTTAGTGGAGTCACTGTTTCTGATAATCAGTAAATGAATCATATATTTCTGCATTTATTAATGATTTAAAGCACTATGACCATAAACATAAATGATAGTATAAGTATTGGAGATAACTTAGCTGGTTTACATTTATGCTACAGATCATTCTTTATTATGCATTTTGTTGAGAAATACATTTTTAATGAATGGAAATAATTCATTATTTTCAGCAAGCATGTTACTAGATATAAAGTAATTCTATTTAAAGATAAAAGAGACTATTTTGTTATTCAAATTATGTACTAGCTATAGTTTAAAGCTTTTTCTTAAATTCTTAGTATATTCTATTAAATTTGTAAAATGTATAAAACATTTATGGCTAATCATATCTTCATTATGGGCCAGGGATTTAGCTCAAGTGGTACCACACCTACCTTGCAAGCACAGGGCCTGAGTTCAATCCTGTACAGGGAAAAAAAAAATAGTAGCTGGCTGGGGAATTTAGCTCAGTGGTTCTGGCCTCTGCTTCACATCTTTATAAGTAGTAGAGCTATTTGTTTTAAGACTTTGCAGGCTGTATGTAGAGTGGAGATATCACCAAGGCATCTTGTTATCAACTCTTATCTGTTTGACAATTAATATTATCATTTAATATTATCATTCTATGCCAGGGTTTTTGTCACTTTTAAGAATTCAAAAGGAAATCCTGGGCATGGTGACTCACACCTGTAATCCCAGCCCTTGGGAGGCAGAGGCAGGAGGACTGCTGTGAGTTCAAGGCTCACCTGGGCTACCTAGTGAGCTCAGGGCCAGCCTGAACTACAAAAGCGAAACCTTGTCTCAGAAAAGGGGTCATGTAGTAAACATGAAAAATAACTTAAGTTTCTAGAATATTTTCCCCAGGAATATGTATTTCAGAAATCAGATTTACTTTAGAAGTTGGCTTTTTTGTTTTTTGTTTTTTGTTTTTTTTGAGATAGTCGCGTGTAGTTCAGGCTGGCTAGCTTTGAACTCTTGCCAATCCTCCTGCCTCAGCCTCCTCAGTACCAGGATTACAGCTGTGCACTACCACAGCAAGTAATTTGACCTTTTAAAATGTGAAAGCAAGACCAAAGCTATATAATATTAATTTTTCTGTAAGATTATGATAGCTTTTATTTTCCCTCAACTATTTCTACTTTAGGGTCTCATCTGGATTATTTCAAACTACATTTCTGCTGATGATATGTCTAAGTGAGAATGAAATGGCCAGAGGAAAAATAACTCACATCAATCCCATCTTAAAACCTTCCCCTTGCACTTCATTGCAGTCCTTAGCAGTGAGTATGAGATGCTTCCTATTCTGGGCTCTCCCTGGGCACCTAGCATGAACTTCAGCATCTCTTGAGTTCTAGCTCAGTGGCACAGTGCTTTTTTTTGAGACAAGGTCTCACTTTATAGTTCAGACTGGCCCCAAACTCACTGCGTAGTCCAGGCACTAGCCTCGAACTCACAGCATTCTTCCTGCCTCTGCCTCCTGAGTGCTGTGATTACAGGCCTGAGCCACCATACCTGGCCACAGTGCTTGTTCAAAATGCTGGTTCATCTCCAGTACTGAAAACAAAGCCCCCAAAAAGTATAGTTCCCCAAATAAAACTTACTATTTCATACCTCACTACTTGGACATGTGCTATTCTTTCAGTTTAAAAAATGTCTGTTCTTGCCCTACTTTTATTCTTTCTCTTAATTTCTCTTTAGGTTGAACTTTCTCCATTTTTTCCTAATAATTCTTGCTAATCTTTCCTCTCCAGAAATGTTGTCCTTTGTACCCTGAACTGAATTTATGTACATATATGCTCCTTTTCTAGAACAAGAGCTCCTAAATTAAAATTAGTCAGATTTTCGTTCATATATTTTAGGAAATTAAAACAGGGTATATGATGGCAGGTCAAAATAATGATTAATGGAGAAAATATTCAGTCACTCAACCAAATTTTTATCATGTGGTGGGTATCACTATGTTATGGATATAACAGAAGAGAAAACAAATTCATTGCTGCCATGTAGTTTATATTTTAGCAGCAAAAACATTTTAAAATGTACCATCAGGTCCTCACAAGTGTACTAAGTGAAAATTAGAGAATGGCAGGGATGGGAGTTATGCACTGTTTTAGCTGCAAAGGTAAAAAGCCATCAGAGGATGTCTCTGAGAAGTGCATCTCCCATCCTGGCTCCTCTGCTCTCTCCCTGCTTCCTGGCAGACGTGTTATGAGCACTTGTCTTCTACCCACACTCTTCCACCATGCCCTTCAGCCTTGAAGCCAGATGACTATCAACCAAGTCCTCTAAAAATTGTGAACCACTGTGGGGCATTTTGTCTCACCAATGGGAAAATGAATAAAGCAAACAGGGTCTCTGAGGACATCTTTCTTTGATGACAGTTTTATTCATGGGGGCATGACATAATTGTTGTTACAAACTTTTACAAAAGACTTAACCTTGACTAGTCAGAATTTTCTTCTTTTATGGAAGTCATACATAATGACGTTCTATTCAACCATGAAGGACAAACTTGAAGGACGCATTCAACGAATGCGTTGAAAAATGGATGCACTTTGAGATCTTAATATTAAGTGTGATAAATTAGTCAGACACAACTTTAAATGGTTCTCGTCTATTAGAAACTAAAAATATAAAGAGAAAAATAAAAGATAATGGGAAATATTGAAATAGATCTTTAACAAGAGGGAAGGGAACCAAGAGATGGAAGGGAGAGGGGACAGGGGCCTGGATGTAGCTCAATGATGCCACCGTCTTCCTGGAAAGTGCAAGGTTCCAAGTTGGATCCCTGATGGGAGTGGGGAATATGTGCACTATGTGTTACTTGTACCAGCTCCCTGAAAAGAATGTAATCATGCACTGTGAACATGTACTGGCCAAAACATTAAAATTACAAAAGAAGAATTAGTTGTTGCAAGCAAGATCTACAACTAAAAAGGGGGAAAAAAGTAATTTTACAGTGCAGGAGTCTGATGGATGCCAGCTGGTCCAGATTAAGCTCAGTAGGAAGACAAATGACTGTGACCTGTGCCTTCTCACATATGGTGAGAACATGTCAGTGATGTCCACCCATAATTACAGGCTCAAGTTTAATAAAAGGAAACCATCACACAAACTGAAATTGAGACACTCTAGTAAGTTATGATCATAATATATATAATGTACCAATAAAATCAATTTATAAAAATGATGAAAATTGTTATTCATGAAAAAAAATAAGACATTCTAAAAGTGTCAATGTAATAAGATTATCACAGATAAGAGAAGACTACTGGCCATGACAAAATAACATAATATCTTGCATGGAACCCCAAATAGAATAAGGACATCCATGGAGAAAAAGGCTGGCAAGGCTGCACTTGGTCCCAGACTATTGGGAAGGCTCAGTCAGGCGGGTCTTTAGAGCCCAGAATTCTGGATCAACCTAGAAAACACAGCATGACTATTTCTCTTTAAAAATAAAATGTGTGGGCCGAGAATGTAGCTCAGTGGTTCAGGTGCCTGCCTGGCAAGTGCAAGGGCCCAAGTTGCATCCCCTGTAACCACATACAAAAATGCTGGGCGTGCAACTCATGCCCACCAGCAATCACAACCTCATACCACAGTGCCAGGCATGGTGGCTCACGTCTGTAATCCCAGCACTTGGGAGGCACAGGCAGGAAGATGGCTGTGAGTTCAAGGCTGAGCTCAGGGCCAGCCTGAACTGAAAAACCAAAACCCTATGTGAAAAAAAAAATTTTTTTTTAATTAGAATAAAATAAAATTCGTAGAGGCCAGTGGTTTAGCTTAGTGGTTCCCACATCTGCCTGAAAAACACAAGATACTGAGTTGAGACCCCAATACCACAAATCACAATGTCAGACATGGTGGTTTATGCCTGTAATCCCAGCACTTGGGAGGCAAAGGCAGGAGGATTGCCCTGAGTTCAACATCAGCCTGAACTACAAAGGAAGACCCTGTCTTAAAAAAAAAAAAAAGGGCCGGGGAGTTAGTTCAGTGGTTCCAGTGCCTGTCTTGCAAGCGCAAGGAATGGGTTCGATCCCCAGTAACCACATACCATACTGGGCGTGGAGACTCACGCCTAGCATCAACCAGTACTACATACCACAGTGCTGGACGTGGTGGCTCACGCCTGTAATCCCAGCACTCAGGAGGCAGAGACAGGATGATTGCTGTGATGTGAGTTTGAGGCTGAGCTCAGGGCCAGCCTGAACCACAAAGCGAGACCCTGTCTCAAAAAACCTAAAAATAAATAAATAAATAAATAAATAAATAAATAAATAAATAAATAAAAATTAATAAAAAATAAATAAAACTGGTGAAATCTTAACTGAGTATAGATTATTGATAATATTATACAAATGTTCTTTTCTTAGCTTTGTTAACTATCACAGTTATGTAAGATGCTAACATTAAGGAAAGGTGGATACTGGCTCCATAGGATTTGTATCACTATGGCAACACTTCCGTGGGTAGAAAATTATTTCAAAGTGAAAATTTACAATTTTCTAAAAAGTTTTATTACTACACATGTACAATACATAATACGTAAATTTCTCAGAGAGCATTAGTACATATATATATAACATTGTAATCCTTTTTACTTCCACTTCCTTTTTCTTCTTTCCCTCTCCCTCTATCCCTAGACCTCCTTCCCATGTGCAAAGGTCTACCTCCCTGTTTCCTATCATCTATCTTTTATTTTGTTCTTTAAATTATTTATACTTTGTGTTTCTCATATAAGAGAAATGGTGAGATATCTAATATTCTTTGTCTGATTTATTTCACTTAGAATTATGATCTTAAGGTGCATCCATTTTCCTACAAATATGGTTAGTAAATATATCAGAATATTTAAAATCTTTCTTTGGACTATATCCCTTAATTTTGGGTTCAGAACAAGTGCTACAGCCGGATGTGGTTTCTCACACCTGTAATCCCAGCACTCGGGAGGCAGAGGCAGGAGGATTTCTGGCAAGTTTCAGGTTAGCTTGTGCTACATAGTGAATTCAGGGCCAATCCACAAAGCGAGACCCTGTCTCAAAAAAAAAAAAAAAAAAAAAAAAAAACTTACAGGCCAGGGATTTAGCTCAGTGGTTCTAGCAGCTGTCTTGCATGCGCAAGGACCCAGGTTTGATCCTCGGTAACCACATATACAATACTGGGTGTGGAGACTCACACTCAGCAGCAACCAGTACCACATACCACAGTGCCAGACGTGGTGGCTCACGCCTGTAATCCCAGCAATCGGGAGGCAGAGGCAGGAGGATTGCTGTGATGTGAGTTTGAGGCTGAGCTCAGGGCCAGCCTGAACTACAAAGCAAGACCCTGTCTCAAAATAAATAAATAAATAATAATAATAATAATAATAATGATTACTATAATTATATAAAGTGCAAGAATCACACATTTGTTTAAAAAAATGTTAAGCATTTCATATGATTTACAGAGGAATGTCCATCCTCACAGGAATTACAACTTAGTCTGTCTCAAACACACTTAAATTTTATGCTTACCAAAGTAGCAAAAGAGCATCAAGGTACTCGATAGCATAGTAACACTTCCTGCTGCACCTGCAACATGAGCAAAGCTAAGAACTTGGAAAAGAAAAGAGTTTCCAAGTTTGGGAAGTTCACTGGATGGGTCCTTCCAGGACTGCAGAGCCCCATGGGCTAACCCACTGCCAAGTTCTCATTGTCACAAGCCCCTATTTCCCTGAAACTTACATCTTATCAAAATGATGAAAAAATACTCTTCTTTCCAGTCATAATCGGGGGAAATCCATTAAGTTTTGAGTATTTGAAAGTAAAAAAGTTTCATATATCAAGGAGAAAAATGCTTTTATCTCTCAATTAAAAAAACCTTTCTATTACAGTAACAGCTAGCATCCATTCAAAGCTCACAGTATCCCAAGTCTTGGGGTAAGCTCTTTATATTCAAATCTAGCCCTATCCCTTATCAGCCCAAAGAATTAAGAATCAAATTTTATATATAGGTGCAGGAACTGAGATATCACAAGACTGAGTAATGTGCCCCAAGTTACCAGACCTGGAAAGTCTGTCTGTCTTTGAGACTGAGTTACACCTGTAACATACACCAGGCCTCTATATAAAGCATAAGTTTCTAAACAACTATGAGCATGGAGATATGTGTATATATATAATATATATAATATATTTTTTTTAATTTTTTTTTTTTTTAGGTTTTTTTGAGACAGGGTCTCACTTCCTAGTTCAGGCTGGCCCTGAGCTCAGCCTCAAACTCATATCACATCAATCCTCCTGCCTCTGCCTCCCGAGTGCTGGGATTACAGGCGTGAGCCACCACGCCCCGCACTGTGGTATGTGGTACTGGTTGCTGCTGAGTGTGAGTCTCCACACCCAGTATAGGTATGTGGTTACCGAGGATCGAACCTGGGTCCTTGTGCTTGCAAGACAGGCGCCGGAACCACTGAGCTAAATACCCAGTCCTGAGCATGGATACATTTACAAGATTTAGAGCAAAGTAAATGTTTTAAATAACTTTACAAATATGACCACAGTGGTGAAAATAATTCAAAACTGCTTTTAAATAAATACACACATCACATTGATGCAAAACTTAATTTGCCTCGTGAATACTTGAGACATGTTGAAACTTGACTCTAATCCTTTAAGCTTTTGTAGACCACACATGGACTGTACTAGGCATTGTGTTTTCTTAATCAAAGAAATTGCAGTCATTATCTGCTAGCCAAAAGGCCAGCATAACCACTTTACCTAATTGTCTGAGGAAATACTACTAATGAAGGAGCAAATGGAATTCAATCTTAGCTGTTGTATTTCTTAAATGGAATATAAACTTCCAAGGTATCATGGGGAAATATGGGGAAACCTAAATTATCCTCTCAAATTTCCTTTCCTTCTCATATTTAGCAAAGCCTACTTCTCCTTCACCATCTGCAACAGTCCGTCTTTGGTTTGCTTTGGAGCTTAAATGGCTGCTTTTTAAAGATATACATGAAATGAGAGGGTAGAAAGATCGTGGAGATATTATGTAGAAAATGCTCTCCTTAGAGCAAACCTTCATTGCACTTCTGTTTGCTTATCTGCCATGTATGTATTTTAATCACTGTCATTGTGTCAGGCACTATAGGACAGCTAGAGAAACATAAATGAATAAGACATCCCTGCCTTCTACTGGTTCAGCTTGTGGTGAAAAAAAAAAAAAAAACTCCAAATACTAACTGTAAGAGAGCTGAACTTGGCCCCAAAGGAGTGTTGAAGTGAAAGCCGATAATTCCCTTTGCCTGGGAAAGTCAGGACATTAGGACTTGGGTGTATGCTGGGGTTCACCAGGCAGAGAGGGAAACAAACAATACTCCAGAAGAGAGAACAGCAAGTACAAGGAAACTACAACTACTCTTCACAACTACTTGTAGTTCTGACTACAAATAAGGAGGGACAAGATATGACTCTGGAAAGGCAAAAGGCCAAAGGGGCACAAGAACTCTGTACATCATCATAGTTGTCTTCTTACAAAAATTGCAGACCATATCTTCTTCCTCAGTGTATCTCTAATGGAGTGTGTACCGTGTGGTAGGTCTTCAATAGTAAATTAACAATCCAATGATCTTTTTAAATGATGTGTTGTCTATCATAATCAATTGTAAAACTAGAACAATTTGTATAAAGCTTTTGTCTGTGATTTAAAAAACAAAAAAAAAATTAATGTGATATACTGCCCTCTCGTGGTTCTAACCAAACTTCCCAAAGGTACGTGGATACATACCTTTCACTAAATTGCCCAGGTGTGCTCAATCCTGCAATGCTCCTACCTCAGCCTTCTGAGTTACTGGAATTACAGACATGTGCCATCACACATGATTCATTCTTGTTAATAACAAAATTTACCTAAAACATACACCTATATGTTTCTGTTTTACTGTATTTTATTAAAACAGTGCTGGTAGGACCAGGGATTAGCTTAGTGGTTCTGGAGCCTGCCTTGCAAGCCCAAGGGCCAGGTTCAGTCCCCGGTAACCACATATAACAATGCTGGGCGTGGAGACTCATGTCCACCAGCAGTTAGTACCACAGTGCCAGTTGTGGTGGCTCTCGCCTGTAATCCCAGCACTCAGTGGGCAGAGACAGAAGAATTGCAGTGAGTTTGGGGCTTGCCTGTGCTTCATAGTAAGCTCAGGGCCAGCCTGAACTACAAAATGAGACCCTGTCTCACCAAAAAAAAGCCTCATCAAGGCACCTCCATGAAAACTGAAACCCATTGGAAGAGTAAAGAAAGCCTCCACAATAAAGAACCACTGGACTACAGTCCCTGGTAACGTGGTTGTTCTGTTCAAGTATCTTTCCTGATGTCCCAGAACTGAGATTGCCTAAGGGCCATTATAGACTCAAGGCCTAAGGACCAATTATACCAGGAGGATGGCCCAGGAAGTAGACATTACTTCAGGGTCCTAAATATTAGCAAGAAAGATACTTGCAGTAAACATTTTATAGGCAGCAGTCTAGGAATTAAACCAAAAACATCATCAACAATCAAAAAACGGAAATGAAAAAACACCCAAATAAGACCCTAACACAGAATTCCAGACCATTGAGGGGAAATTTAGAGAGGAATGAGATGGATCAACTTAAAACTCAACCCCCTGGACTTCCTGAACTGACAACCAAAGACAATCTGGAAAAAATGAAATCAGAAATAATCTCTCAGATAACAACAGAGATCATGCCCATGGTGAAAGACACAGACAACCTCAGGAACGTGATGTAATCTCAGCATAGAAAACAAATGGAGTCCAATAGATTCAAATGGAAATTCAAGAGATTGAAAACTCCATTGAAAGTTTACACAGTGAAATTAGTGAATAGGAAGACAGAATCTCAGACATGGAGGACAGGATTACAGCTTGTATATTTCATCAACACAGAAGTAGCACTGTTTTCTTTTTGGCTTGAGAAAAAACAGAATAAATGAGACTTTTAAAAGAGTATTAAAGTCACTGGCTTATAGCAAGCAGACACCCTATTTCTAAAGTCTACTTGATCTACCCTAATGCAAAATGTTCCACTGTTATGTGTTTATATTGCTTCCCAAATGTACACACAACCTCAGGTAAAGCTTTCAAGTAGCTTTTTGCCAAATGAATTAAAAAGGCAAATATATCATCAAAGACCCAAAGATGCTATCAGAGTATTACAAGAAAAGACTTCGAAAGTGTGTGGCTAGGAAGCCAAAAATCCTTTAATCCAAATAAATAATGAGCTAAAAGTTTCATTTTAGATGGGAGAGAATGAGATCAACCTTTTCCACAAAGCCAACTCATTACTTTCCAGTTTATTTCCATAGAAAACCCACCAGAATTTTGAGGTTTGATGTTAGTTTTTTTGACATTTTTGAGTTGACTTTATAAGTCAGATATAAACAAAGTTTAATCTTCTCTGAGAAATGGCTACTAGAGTGTCCTAAACAATGATTTTTAATATCTTATGTGATATTTCTTTGGATATTCATGTTGAAGAATGAAATTATGGCATGAGAGTGGGGAAGAAGAGAAACATAGGTTTGAAATATACTCTAGAAGCAGAGTTGCTGAAGCTGCAAGCAGATTAGCTGAGAAAGAAGTAAAAGACTGAACCTAGAGTCATGCATGTTCTGAGCTCTAAAGTTAAAGATAAAAGATTCTTGTCTAGAATACAAAAGACTAGAAATTGGCAGAAGAAGCAGGAGTGGCAACTAGTTTGGGTGCTCTTGAAAATATTAGGCACATGTTGGGAAATACAAGTCTGGGATTTGCACAGTAAAGTAAAAGGTGTAAAAATCGACCCAAGAACAGTATTTATATTTTTGTAATAATTCTGTAGTTCCATTATTTACATATATGTCTCTAGTCCACTTACAAGTTATTATGCAATGTATGGTGGAAAATTGACTTTTCCCTTGTGGGTAGCCATTTGGCTCTGCACTTTTCTCTCCTTACTCTTCTACCCCTTATCTCCAGAATCATAGTCAGACTTCTTGTCTTAGCATTCAAAGCATTCAATGGATTGGGTCCATTTTTTTTCCTGTCCTACTTGCCCCTGTATTTTCCTAATGGTTTTCAAACTGTATTCAGACAAGACTAACTGGTATATAAAGGCCCTTTCAGAGCCACTGTGGCAGGAGCTATGAGAACAAGCAGTAAAGACTCTACTACTACCTCCATTTCACCCCATAGAACACTCTTTCCTCTTGATTTACATATGGGTGTTTCCAAACAAGAATTTTATTGAAGAAATTTAATTGCTTTAAAAAAAATTAAAACCCAGGCCAAAGATTTAGTTCAGTGGTACCACACCTGCCTTGCAAGTACAAGATCCTGAGTTTAATTCCTGGTACTGGGAAAAATATAAAACCTAGATCACTTGCCTCTCCTATCAGAGTTCCACAATATCTGCTTATCACAGACCAGGTTCCTCAGAAACAGACTTTAAGACACAAACCTTTATTCAATAGGTTTATAGAAGTATGCTCCCCTGTAAAGGAACAAATAAAATAGGACAAAGTGGGGGGAATGAGCTGGGTATACTGAGGTACACCTGTAATTCTATCACTCCAGGAGGCTGAGGCAGAAGAATTGTAAATCCAAGCCCAGCCTGGGCAACTTAGTGACTTGGTGAGATCCCATCTCAAAATTTTGAAAGAGCTGGGCCTGTAATTCAGTGTGAAGGCTTTGGGTTCAATCCTTGTTATGGAGAGGGAAGGGGAACAGAAGCAGGGGAGATGTTAGAACCGTGAAGCAATTACAGCAGGCTTCCCGTTGTCCCAGATATCCCAGCACACAGTGGACTCCCTGTGGGTCTGATCCCAGAGAGGGACTCTGCCATAGCCATTTACAGACCATAATTCCACCTGTCAAAACTAAGTGCCTTAGTACAGAAGGGGGCTCTCCGTGGCAGATCACGCATCTATACCATTTCTTTGCCATTGCTCAGGTTATTTGTATGACAAAAGCATTTCTCGATACCTTCAATCCATTAAGCCCCTCATCCCTTAGCCTACCAAGCCCAAGTCAAATGACATAGCCTCCATTGTATGGTTCTCTTCATTATAAATACTGTTTTCTCCTCTAAATTACAAATTTTATCTCTGTCTCTTTTATGTCACTACAGTGTTTATCTGGTTCAATCTTTTACTCAAGCTATTTTTCACTTCAATAAGTTGAAATTTTTTTAATGACCCAGGCAATAAATTTAAACCTACAGTTATAAACAAAACAGATATAAACATCTTCATGTTTTAAACAATAAAACCAATTCTGGTGTGGTGCACATGCCTATAATCCTAACACTGATAGGGTCAGGCAGGAGAATCACAAGTTCAAATCCAGCACAGGCAACTTCTTGGCTTAGCAAGACCCTGTCTCAAACTAAAAGACCTAGGGAAGAATTTCAGTGTGAAGGCTTTGGGTTCAATCCATAGTACAGCAAAAAGAAAAAAGGGGGTGACATCAGCAAGTCCCACCCTTTTAAAATATAATCATATATGGAAAGTTAAAAGGTCACAGTAGTAAATAACAGCAGGTAGGAGGAGATTTAAATCAAACAAAATGTGTAGGAAATGATCCAGCAAAGAAGTGATGAATTTAGATCAAGAAGATAAGTAAAAAGTAGCTCAGTGAATGGGAAATAGTAGGGCTAAGGAGAGGGGTATATCAAGTAAGAGAGAGGAGCAGATATGAAGGTCTACAATTATTGAGCAAGTATTTATATTGATTCCCTCCTGAAGTAGCATCAGAAGAAAGGCTGCTTGTTTCTTTGTGTAGCTTTCATTCCAAGAAATGAAATCCAATATAATTAAAATAATGTAACTACAGTTATATAGGACAGCATAGTGCAAGATGCAATTGAAGAGGAGGTAGAGGCCAGACCAAGGGTCTGGTTAGAACCTGATAACTTTAAAACAATAGGATATGATCCAATTATTTTTTGTGCTCATTTGTTGGCTTGTTTGGGGGATGAGGGTTGGTGTTGTATGAGGGGGCTGGTATGTATGTGTTTTGGGGGGAATGTGTGGTACTGGGGAGGGGATTGAACTCAGGATGTCTCATCTCATATCTAGACAGTCACTCTCAGCTGTATCTCCAGCCCATAATTGATTTTTAAGCAATCACTGTAGCTGTAATAATATCTTTTGCCCCTTTCTGTTTTGTAAACTTTTAGAAGACTGCTCTGTGTAACTAATTTACCTTCTAACTCTAACCCCCTAGTGTGCACCTAATAAATAAAAAAGGTAGCTAACATTTGAAAGCTTTCTATGTGCTGGAGACTGGTATAAGGATGTACCATGTATCAACTTATTGATTCTCAAAATCTACCACAAATAAAGCATGGTAGTACATGCTTGTAATCTCTGCACTCATGAGGCTGAGGCAGGAGAATCACCACTTTGAGGCCAGCCTAGGCTATATAGTGTGTTCAAGCTCAACCTGAACTACAGAGCAAGACCCAGTCTCAAAATTCAAAACATTTTAATCAGCTAACATAAAAACCTTTACATGCCAGAAAATCTGTAGATATCTATATGTACCATGAGGTAGGAGATGCTGTGAACAAGAAAAATAATTTTAAAAATGTTACATGTACAGCTTTACATCTTGTTTAAATCAAATTATGTTAAAGCATCAATAATGAGCTATAAGACTAAGACATATATGGACCTGCAAAAAAAAAAAGAGAGAGAGAGAGAGAAGGATATGAACCTGCAAATTGTGATCCTTTAGCCACAAAAGTTTTTATACACATTTGCACATCTCTACGACCCTTGTCTTATCTGTATCGATGATTATTCAATGTAGATACAGAACATGATGATCTGGCTTAGCAAATCCATTGTGGTTTCTGAGGAGCTGTTTATTACAAATCACTACAATCTTTTCAAAAAAAAAAATCAGCAAAAGCCCATCCCTGCCTGGAAAAAATAAGGATAAAAAAAAATCTCAAGAATGTGTTATCTAGGATCTGCAGAGAGACCTGTCTGATTGAAAGCCACCCCCACCCTCTTCCCTGCAGCTCCCTGACATTGCAACACACAAATGAAAGACTTACCTGTGGCCTGAAATTCGCTGTGCCTTCCTAAGTCAGATAAACATCACACTTTAAAGAGGCACCAAGGAAAGGTCATAAACTGAGCATTACAAGTATGGCCATGGCTCCAAATGAAAAACCACATGAGCATCTTAAAAGAGGAAAGGCAGATACAGCTAGGCCATGGCTCTGTGAGAAAGCACTGGTCACTGTTCACGCACAGCAGGGGAACAGCTCCATGGTCTTTGTTTGGATAAATGTGCTAAAGGCCTGTTCCCTAAGTTGTCACTATAGGAAGGTAGTAAAACCACTGGAAAGCCACTTCTCCTTTTCTTCTCTTACTTCCTGGCTGGTCTGATGGATAAGTGGTTTGCTCCACCGCACACGTCCACCGTAGTGTGCTGCCTCCTCAGACACTCAGAGCACAAGGGGCCCTTGATCTTGACAGGAACTTTCAAAACTGTGAACCAAAGTAAACTTTTTTCTCTGTATAAGTTAATTATCTAAGCTGCCTAATACAGTCTTTTTCTTCAAGCACTTCCAAACAGTAACTTCTAAGGTTAAACCCACTAACTATAATGAAAAACATAAATACTAATGAGGAGCTGCCTTCTGCACAGTAAGAGCTTTAATTCTGCACACCAATTTCCCTAAGATTAGAACCCCTGCTGTCTCTTGAGCATTTTCCTCCATCTCAACAAATAGCCTTAGCCACGCACAACCCACCCCATCCTCCCTGTGCATGCTGGAGGCATGTCGGATCGATTTGCATAGGAAATTGGGGTACAGTCTTTTACAACATTTCATAAATTTCATTGAAATAAATGTAAACTAAAAACAGGATTTTGCAATAAAAAGTATTTTTATAGAAACCAACCAAAGACTAACATGAATAGAACTCAGCCATTACAAAAACAAAGGAATTGCTTTTCTTGACAGCCCTAAAAAGCTTTAAATTAATGTCAAAGACAGGATGCCTGTCGCAGAACAGAGACACGTTCCAGCCCTTACTTGTTTACATCTTCCTGAGGCCATAGCTCCATCACACCCCTCCCCCCTGCCCCACTCCTTGTTTGTCTTCCAGAAACAAAAGGCAGTCAAGTTTAACCCTGTCTGTAAGCACAGGATATATTCTATCAGAAACCACAGGCTTCTGCTATCCTTAGACAAAATCAAAGTTAATAAGTAATTATTATACTCATTTAGCAGCACATATCAACCTGTGCAGAAGGCACATACATATGTCTTCTCAATTCTTACAACTGAGAGGAAGAAAGTGAGACTCAGAGAAGATAATTCGTCGTGATTTAACTGTAGTTAAAGCCAATAAATAAATTTATACATCATATATTACTTATTACTTTACTAAATTAAAATTTATTTATAAATTATTTATAAGTAAATAAATTACCTATAAGTTAAATTTATAAATTGTCATCCACTTAAACATAAGCCCTAAACACTCAAACTGATTTTGTTTTTGTGGTCATCTTTGTTAAATGTTGTTACTGAAGCTGCTGTAGTTGCAGTTGTTGTTTTTTTTTTGTTTTTGTTTTTTTGAGACAGGGTCTTGCTTTGTGGTTCAGGTTGGCCCTGAGCTCAGCCTCAAACTCACATCACAGCAATCCTTCTGCCTCTGCCTCCCGAGTGCTGGGATTACAGGCGTGAGCCACCACGCCCGGCACTGTGGTCTGTGGTACTGGTTGCTGCTAGGGTGAGTCTCCAGGCCCAGTATTGTTATGTGGTTACCGGGAATTGAACCCGGGTCCTTGTGCTTGCAAGACAGGTGCCAGAACCACTGAGCTATATCCCCGGCCCTAGTTGCTGTTGTTTTAACACAGTGCTTCACCATGTAGCTTAGATTTGGTTTCAAACATATGATCCTCCTGTTTCATGATATTTTAAATTATACATACCCAGGCATCAAATAAATCTATGGTAATCCTAATGCTTACAATAAATATCTAACTGGTCACTCAGTCAATCATTTGTAGTTTTCAATAATATAATATAATATAGATTAGTAAAATTGGAATCACTGATTCATTTAAGAAATTTTTGAGACCCCTTCCTGGGAATACCTACCAGTAATCCAATGTTAAATAAAACAATCTCTTCCCTCTTGCATTACTGGCTAGTAAGAGAGAAAAAGATTAAATATAGAAACACAAATACTTAAATAATTGCAAAAGGTTAAAAGCACTGTAAGAAACAAGTACATTGCTATGAAAGAATAACCAAATAAACTAATAAAATTCATTGGTGGTGAGATGAGGTCTCCAAAGAAGTGAGTTGTAACCTGAAATGTGAAAGATTCTCAAGTAATTAGTCTAAAAATGAGGGAAAAAGAAAAATTCCAGGCAGAGTTACTATTTGCTGCCAAGGCGCTGAGCAAGAAAAGAGCAGGTTTGTTTCTGGACTAGTGATTCTTGAGAAGGCAGCAAAAGAAAGAGACAGAAAATGAAGTTGGGAAGGAAAGCAATGATAGCCATAAGGATTTTGCATTTTACCTTATATGTCACACAAAAAAATTATACAAATTGCAATAGTGTACTTTTTTATTGAAATCTTTATTGGTACATTACATATACATAGCATGATTGCACTCCACAATGACAGTTTGTACCAGTATAAGACACAACTTAATTCTCATTTATTCCCATAGCCCTACCCACCCTACCACCCCCACCCCCTATATACATAAACTGTTTCCTTTCTTTTTTGTTATAATCTCATTATTTTTCCCCCTTCACCCTATTTCACTTTGAATATTTTCTGTTTCACAGTATATATCATACACTTCTAGAACTCATTTACATCTTTATTTTCTCATACCAGAGAAAAGATGCGATATTTACCTATCTGTGACCTATTTATTTCACTTACGAGGATATCCTCAAGGTATGTCCATTTAAGTATAAATGATTCAAACATATCATTTTTTATGGCAGAGTAATACTCCATTCTATAGAAGAGCCACAGCTTTTTTATCCAGTCTCCAGTTGATGGACAGTTGGGTTGTTTCCAAGATTTAGCAATCACAAACTGAGCTGCTATAAACATGGGTGCACATATGTGATAGAGTCACCCATCACATATGTGATAGAGTCTTTTAATTCTTTTGTGTATATACCTAGCAGAGCGATGGCTGGGTTAAATGGTACCTCCAATCCTAGCTTTTTGAGGAATCTCCAAACTGATCTCCACAGGGGTTGTATGAGTCTACAGTCCCACCGACAGTGAAGGGTTCCTTCTTCTCCACAGCCTCGCCAACATTTGTTGCTGTAATAGTGTAATTTTATAAACAAATTTATCAACTGTCAAAACTCAGTGTGGGTTCTGTGTTTTGTTGGTTTTGTTTTTGGGTTTTTTTTAGTTTTTTGAGACGGGGTTTTGCTTTGTAATTCAAGCTGGTCCTGAAAACATCAATCCTCCTACCTCTGCCTCCCAAGAGCCAGGAGTACAGGTGTGAGCCACCCCCATGCCTAGGCATTGTTGTATGTGATTACCAGGGATCGAACCCTGACCTATAAGCTTGCAAGACAGAAGCCAGAACCACTGAGCTAAACCTAGGTGCTGTGTTTTAAGAGATCCCACAAGAACAAAGATGGAAGGGTAAGAGCATTTATGAAGTATTACTTATAGCCATCCAAGCAAAAAGATGGTGCCTGTTTAGACTATCATGGCAACCATGAAACCTAAAGAGAAGTGGACTGATTACATTTACATTGAGGAAATTATGAGATTTATTGATTGCTGTGGCTTGAAGACAGTTTGGGTATTCCCCAAAGGTATATATGTTGGAAATTTGGCCTCCTTTGCAGTAGTGGAAGATAACATGAAATGTATGAGAGGCATGTCTGCGCAGTATGCCCTTGAATCATGGAGTGGGGAAGGAATGCCTCGGAAGGGAAAGTCATTGTAAAAGTCTGAGACCAACACCTGAATCTATCTCTGGCTTCTGTTTAAAATGTAGTCTTACTGGGAAATTTAGCTCAGTGGTGCCACTGTCTTGCAAAGTCATGAGTTCAATCCCTAGTATCACGAAATTAATTAGTTAAAGATTAATTAATTAAATAAAATGGAGTCTTTCCTCTATACACACTCTGCCATCTGTGTGGGGCCCCCAGGGTAGTCTGTAGCATGCTTTTGGGATTTGAAGTCTCCTAAACTGGGTACTGATAAACACTATACAGTAAGAATGTTTTGTTTTGGAAATGTAAGTTTGTGCTGCTGGGCTCCTGCCCAATGTATCAAAGTGTTTTGTAACTGTTTGAACTTCAAGACCTGTCAGGAATGTTCTGTTAGCTCCACCCCATTATGTTCCGTTAAGTTCCGCCCCCTCTCAGGAATGTTCCGTTAAGTTCCGCCCACTTGCAAGAATATTCTGTAACTGGGCCCTTCTGCTTCAGTGTGCGTGATCACAAGGCATGTTTCAAGAATATTCTGTAACTCCACCTCTCTGCTTCAGAAATGTTCTAACTCTGCCCCTCTGCTTCAGTGAGCATCAGGCCTACTCTGAAGACTCCCACATAAGGAGGCTGCTATTTCTGGTAGAGTGTTCACACTTCCACTATGAACTCCTCTGAACCTATTGCTGTGCTGGTGTAATAAAGTTTTTTCCTCCACCTCTTCAAATTTTCGAGTCTTCACATTTTAATAGCAGAGACCCAGAGCTATAATACTGAGGTAAACACTCAGCTGTGCCTCAGAGCTGTGGCATTTGGCTGTGACAAAGAGCTGTAACAGTTGGCTACAGCTCTGAGGTTGTCTGCTCTGCCCCAACACTACAGTGGTGCATACTGGTAACCCCAGCACTCTAGAAGGCTAAGGCAGAAGGATGGCAAGCTCAAGCCTAGTCTGCTGTGCAATTTAGCAAGAACTTGTCTTAAGGCAGGGAGGGCAGCTCAATCCAAAGGCTGTCAGTTCAATTCTCAGTACTGGAAAAAAATATTTTTTTAATGTGAGCTAAATAAGTTGATTTTTCTTCATAAGTAACTCAGCTCAGGCATTTTGTTATAGTGATGAAAATCTGACTAGTACCAATCTGATATGAGGAAGAATAGGGAGGCCGGGCATAGTGGGTCCCATGGGTAATTCTAACATTCAGGAGGCAGAGGCAGGAGGCTAGCTGTGAGTTAGAGGCTAGCTTGGGCTCCATAGTGAGTTCAGGGTCAGCCTGAACTACAAAGAAAGATTCTGCCTAAAAAAAAAAAAAACTAAAAGAAAGAAAAAGTAGGGGAAAGCAAGATAATGTAGGAGCAAAGATAGTCCCTGGTTTCTGAATTGAGCAGTTGGGTAAATAAAGTGTAAAAATAGCTTGAAATAAAAGTAAAGAGAGCTGATATATACATATTGACTAGTGCTTCTCATTTAAAGTATATGTTAATAACTGGGAAAGCTTTAAACTATAGATTCTGATTCATGAGGTCAGGAGGATAATTTGAGTCTAAGAGTTCAAGACCAGCCTGGTTAACAGAGGAAGAACCAATTTTAATAACAAAAAACAGGAGAGAAAGGAAGACAGAAAACCTGATCCATAAGTCTGGGACAGGCTAGAGGTTACCACCTCCTCATAGCACCAATCCCTTAATACATGAACCTCTGGGAGACATTCAAGATTCAAACTATAGTATTCCTATACCTGTAATCCCAGCACCCAGAAGGCAGAGGCAGGAAAATTGCTGTGATGTGAGTTGGAGGCTGAGCTCAGGGCCAGCCTGAACCACAAAGCGAGACCCTGTCTCAAAAAACCTTAAAAAAAAGTCTCACCTCTAAATATGTGAATCTTTTAGACTTTTTTTTTTTTTTTTTGAGACAGTGTCTCATTTTTGTAGTTCAGGCAGGCCCTGAACTCAGCCTTGAACTCACAGCAATCCTCCTGCCTCTGCCTCCCAAGTGCTGGGATAACAGGCGTGAGCCTCAGTACCCGGCACTGTGGTATGTGGTTCTGATTGCTGGAGGCCGTGAGTCTCCACGCCCAGCATTGCTGTATGTGGTTACAGGGGGATGAACCCAGGTCCTTGCCCTTGCAAGGCAGGCGCCAGAACCACTGAGCTAAATCCCCAGCCCACAGGAGACATTTTTTATCCAAACCATAACATTAGATAATGAAAATTATAGCAAACTGCTCAAAAACATAGACTTGAATACCTTAAATTTGATATTTGCTACTTTACCTTATTAAAAAGAAAATATAGGTAGGCTCTGTAACACCTTTAATCCTTGCACTGAAGGAAGCTAAGGTAGGATGCAAAGATGGAGTCCTAGCTGGGCATTTGAGCAAGATCAGTTCTCAAAGTAAAAAAATAAGAAAAGGATGCTCATGTTGGCAGCATATGTACTAAAAATCAAAAAGGTCGAATGTAGCTCAGTAGTAGATTGTCTCTGGGTTTGATTTCCAAGTATCCTTCTACAGATATATGTGTGTGTATAATTAAATAGAGCATGGCCAAAATATAAATAAAGAGCAAAATAAAAGCTAATAAACAATAGGGAAGTTGAGTTTCTACATAAGGGAAGAGAATCAAGAAACAGAAGAAGGGAAGGAAGGGGGAGGGAAAAGAATTAAGATATGTTAAATACATGTACCAACTTTCCACGAGGAATATAATCATTATGTACTGCAAACATGTACTAATAAAAATTGAAAAAAATAAATGAATAAATTTCGAGACATAACGTTTCTAAATTGCTAAATTGCCCAGGCTGGCCTCCAATTTTCAAGCGTCCTCATTCAGCCTCCCAGAATGCTGGTATTACAAGTGTGTACTACCACACGTGGCCAGGAAAGCTACATTTGAAAAAGACTGACAATTCTATGTGTTGACAAGAATGTTGAACAGTTAGAAATCTTATACAGTGCTGGTTGAGTTGTCAGAAAAAAGTTTTGGCAGCATGTAGTAAGTAAAATAAGTATGTTCATATTGTATAACTGAGGAATTGTAGTCCTGGATATATTTACAACAGAAATGAGTCCACATGTCCATTAAAAGATATGCTTAGGAGCGAGGGAAGGTCCTCAAACAAACAAACCAGAAACTATAGACAAGGCACTTTTCAGTGGAAAATAAATATATCATAGTTTACAGTATACTGTCAATGTAAGGAAAATTTTTTAAGTCTTCAGAGGTTACTTTTAAAGAAAAAGCCAGATAGTAAAACAGTATTTTCCAAGTAGTCTCATTTGTCTTCCAATTAATTCAAAATTAATTCAAAATAATTTTTATTCAAAACGCTTGAGTCATCAAATTTAGACAACTGTAAACCTGAGATTGTAGCGTTTCAGACGAAAACACTGACCCATATTGAACAATTACTACTAAAATGTGACAAATTATCAACTGGCAGTGTTCTCAATCCTCAACTCCTATGGCCACCAGAGGTCCCGGAGGCCAAGAGCACCCTCCACTCCCAGCCCCGCCCTGTGGAAAAGCGGGACCCTCCCTCCGTGTCGGTGCTAGCCCCGCCCCGAGGTGTAGCCCCACCCCGGAAGCGTAGCCTCCACTTGAAAGTTGCCGTGTCTCTATGGAAACGACCCACCTCCTAGCGCGCTGCTGAGAGCACGATGGCGGCTGGGGACCGGGCAGATTTAGGCGGTTACTACTTCAGGTTTCTTCCTCAGAAAACCTTCCCGTCTCTAAGCTCCCCAGAGATCACCAGCCGGCTTCGCCAGTGGTGAGGGACCGAGGGACAGTGGGAAAAGAGCCTCTTGACCATCGCGGCTGAGGAGAGTGAAGGGGCCGTCGAGGGCGCGCGAGCCGGGGCGGCCGTCGAGGGCGCGCGAGCACTGGGCGGCCGGGCCTCGCGGTCGGGGCGGGACGAGGTGGCACTGGCGGGTTTTGTACTCTGACATTCACCTTTTCTCCTCTGCCTCAGGTCCATGCTGGGCAGAATCAAGGCGCAGGCATTCGGGTTTGACCACACCTTTCGGCCCTATATGAAGGATGACTTCCTTATGGTTTGTATGGGGCTAGAGAGTTTCTAGGTGTCTCGATTTTTAATTTTTGCCCATCTAGGCATATATTCTTATGTACGCGCCATTCCTTAGTCACGTTGTTTTCTGGATTTTGGGAGTAATAAAAGATGCAAATAGTGTATTTTTTTAAAAAAAAGTTTTACATTTTCTCTGACCATAACTTTGTTCTGGTTTTGTTTGTTTTCTTTGTTTGTTTTCTTTTTTTGAAGCAGTCTCCCTACATAGTTCAAACTAGCCTTCAACTCCTTAAGGAACCCAGGCTGGCCTCATACTCACAGGAGATCCTCCTACCTCAGCCTCCTCAGTGCTGACTTGACCAACCACCACTCCTGCCCATAAATTTGTCACATTTGTTATTTTCCTACTTTAAGTATCCTGCCTTAGAAGAGAACTTCCCAGTACTGGTCAAATTTATTTTTTAATAGGCATTTCTCATTTTAAAAAATGTTATTTATTTTAGTTTTTTTGAGACAAGGTCTTGCTTTGTAGTTCAAGCTGGTCCTGAACTCATTCTGTAGCCCAGGCTAGCCTTGAACTCACAGCAGTCCTCTTGCCATTGCCTTCTGAGTGCTGGAATTACAGCTGTGAGCCACCATGCCCAGCATTGTGGTATGTGGTTATCTGGGATTGAACTCAGGACCTTGCCCTTGCTAGGCAGACACCAGAATCACTGAGCTAAATCCCTTACCCTGAGTTGACCTTATTTTCATTCTTTTTAGAAAAAGATGATCAAGATTTTAATCCACTGAATTTTAGTATAAAATCTTTCGTATAAACAATTTTAGTATAAAAACTTTCAGGATTATTCATTTATTCAGTAAGTATTAGACTACTTAATTGTGTCCCAGATTCCAGTTTAGAAGCCTGTACAGTTTGGGAAGCTAGGAATGTTTTTGTAAAAAGCTGCTATACATACGTGGTCCTGGTGTCTGTCTGGCAAGTGCAAGGTCATATCACACCTATAATCCTAGCACTTGGGAGGCAGAGGCAGGAGGATTGCTGAGTTTGAGACTGAGTTCAGGACCAGCCTGAACTACAAAGTAAGACCCTGTCTCAAAAAACTAAAAAAGAAAAAGTGATTTAACTTTCTTCACCCTTCCTTTATCTTTGTACAAAATGGTTGCAGCACCTAACATTTAATAGGTATAGGTCTGGTGTTTGACCCTTGTTTTCTTAGGAAGCTGAAATAGAAAAGTAATTTGTTCATGCCATCCACCAACAGGATTTTGACTGTTGTTTCTAGTTTGTTATTGTTTGTTTGTTTTTCCTATATTAGGCTTTGAACTGAGAGACTTCACATAAGCTGTATCCCTAGCCCTTTTTTATTTTTTATTTTGAGACATGGCCTCACTAAGTCTGTACATTACCAAGGCTAGGCTAGAATTTGTAATCCTCTTGCTTCAGCCTTCCAGATTGTAGGTGTAGGCCACCATACCCAGCTTCCCTGCTATTTCTGCTACACAGAATCATGACTAACAAAAGCCATTTCTTAAAAAAGAATGTCAGGGGCTGAGCATTTAGCTCAGTGGGTCCAGCATGTGCCTGCCAAGTGCAGGGTCTGGAGTTCAATCCGCTATAACCACATAGCATAGTGCAGGGTGTGGTGGCTCATGCAGGTAATCCCAGCACTTGGAAGGCAAAGCAAGAGGATTGCTGTGAGTTCAAGTCTTACCTAGGCTATATAGTGAACTGAGGCCCAGTCTACACTAAAGTGAGACCCTGTCTCAAAAGAACAAACATGCAGACCTGTTCCAGAGGTTCATTTGTGAAGGAGTAAATGGAAATAAGGAAACATTTATATAGCAGACATTTCTTTTGTTCCTAAGTGAATACACACAAAGATGAAAAAAATTACATTTACAGTAAGAAACAAGATACTTTGGTGACACAAAAAAGTGATCAGTTCTTACATTTTTAAACATTTAAATAGTCACTGTATTTTTGAGCACCAAAAGTGATCTTTTTGATCAAGGTGGTCAGAACGGATTTAACCAAATACTATTCTTGAGCTAGGATGTGAAAAATAAGGAGTTTATCATGTAGACAAAGTTAAAGAATAGTAGTGACGGGCTGGGGATTTAGCTCAGTGGTTCTGGCCTTTGCCTGGCAAGCACAAGGTCCTGAGCTCAGTCCCCAGTACCACATATCACAATGTCAGGTGTGTTGGGGGTGTGATGGCTCACACCTGTATCTCAGCACTCCAAAGACAGAGGCAGGAAGATTGCTTCAAGTTTGAGGCTAGTCTGGGCTACATACTGAGTTCTGGGTCAACCTGAACTACAAGGGCCAAGGATTTAGCTCAGTGGTTCCAGCGCCTGTCTTGCAAGCGCAAAGGCCTGGGTTCAATCCCTGGTAACCACATACCACAATGCCAGGTGTGGTGACTCATGCCCACCAGCTATTAGCACCAGGTATCACAGTGCGAGGCTTGGTGGCTCATGCCTGTAATCCTACCATTTGGGAGGCAGAAGCAGGAGGATTGGTGTGAGTTCAAAGCTGAGCTTAGGGCCAGCCTGAACTATGGAGCGAGACCCTGTCTCAAAACAAAAAAAAAGAACAAAACAAAGGATAGTGCTGGAGAGGTAATTGGGATATTGTTTTAAAACTTCTCTGGTACAAAAAGAGCTGAGGCTTTAGCTAACAAAACGACGCTGAAAGATTTTGTAGACTTTAAAATAATGGAAATATGACTTAGTGGTAGCGTACTTGGATAGCATACACAAGACAGTTTGATCCCTGGAGCCATAAAATTAAGTAAAATATTGAGCTCACATTGGCAGAAGCATGGAAAGTGGATTGTTCAGACTGAGTCTGAAAACATGAAACCTTACTGGAAGGTGTCCTCTACCTAATTCTAAAATCCAGTGACTACTATGTTGCCCCTCAAGGAGTTTAAAATTTAAAAAGAAGACAGTTACATGCCGTATTACAAAGGAAGACAAGCTATTCATGAACACAATAGGCAATCCTAATGGTGTTCAGAAAAAAGGTTAATGGAGAAAAAACATTGAGGTTTAAATCTGAAAGGTGAGTAGCTAGTTGGGCAGAGAGGTATACTGGTAAGTGTTTAATCATCCTCTTTTACTTTGTTAGGCAAGATCTTACTATATAGTTGAGGCTGGCCTTGAACTCATGGCAATCCTGACTTGGCCTCCCAAGCAGTTGGCGCTATAATGGTGTATTACCATACCTGGCTTATTTATGTTTCTTTCACTGCTCTCAAACTTGAGCAACTTTTCAGAAGTTTATGACTATTTTTTACATGCCTATAATGTAATTATAGCCTCTGACAGCTTTAATTTTGAATTAAGTTTAAATTGCTTGAATTATTAGTTTTTCTTATTAAGCTTTTTTTGCCATTGGAAATGTCACATCATCCTCTTTATAATATTAATTGCAGTTTTTTTTAAGTCAGTCTATGGTTCTTATTCCGGATCATAGACATTGTGTTTTCTGGCTACCCAGAAGTTTTTGAATATCCACATGACAGGAATAATTTGTAAACTTTTGTTTTGCTTTATTTTAAGTGGAAGTAGAATGCAGAGTAATTCAAGATATTCTCTTGTATTCATATATAAGATATTAGGCTGGAAGGTTAGCTTTGGCAGAGCAAATGCTTAGCATACATGAGGCCATAGGTTCAGTCCATAGCAAAAGATGAAGAAATAGAAGTCTGAAATGTACCAACTAGAGTCTGAGGTATACCAACTAGACTGGCCAGTTTAAGATAGATCTTTGAGCTGGGTAAAGGGACATTTACCTGTACCACAGCAATTTGGAAGGCTGATGCAGGAGGATTACAAGTTCAAGGTCAGGCTAGGCAATTTATTGAAACCTTGTCTCAAAAGTTCTTTGAAAGGGCAGGCATGGAAGCACACACCTATCTTCCTAGCACTCTCAAAGACTGAGGCAGGAGGATCCCACATTTTGATCCCAACCTGGGCAGTTCTATGATTTAGCAAGACCCTATCAAAAAATAAGAAATGCACACTCAGAATCCATTTCACTGGCAAAGGTGGTGGTAGAGTCTGTAGCTTTCAGCCTAGGCAAAATGGGGACAACAGTGGTATTGGTTAGAAAAGGACAGTAATAATGCCTATGGTGATAGTACTCTAAAATGCACTTGATCTTAGAAGTCAAGCAGCATTGGGCCTAATTAGTTTTTGTTGTTGTTTTGAGACAGGGTCTTGCTGTGTAGTTCAGGATGGCTCTGAACTCACTATGTAGCTTAGGCTAGCCTCAAACTCATGGCAGTCCTGCCTCTGCCTCCCAAGTGCTGGGATTACAGGCACGAGCCAACACGCCCGGCACTGTGGTATGTGGTGCTGATTGCTGTTAGTCTCCACACCCAGTATTGTATGTGGTTACCGGGGAACAAACCCAGGTCCTTACAAGACAGGCAAGACATGCGCCAGAACCACTGAGCCAAATCCCCAGCCCCTGATAATGATTTTAATATTTGCATTTTCAACCAGTCAACTGCTATTACTTGGAAATAAAACTCTTAACTACTACGTTGGTTTTGCCATATAGAAAGTTCTCATTTTTAGCAAGTTAGATCTATCATTGCTCTGTTCCTGTTGAGAAGAAATAAATTGATGATTACTTTTAGGCCTATTATCCAAATGGTTATTATGGTGATTAACTTAGAAAACAAGGTGGAAAGTTTGCAAGCAAATAATGTACTTTTACTGTCAATCATTATTATTAAATTAAGTCCCAGAAACCTTACTTAGTATTCACACTTGAGATTCTAATTTAAATATAATAAAGTTGCATTTATTTATAAATCATTAGACATTTTACCAATTTACAGTTATGTTTTGAAATTTAAATGAGTTATTATTAAACTTATTTTAGAAGTTGACTTTTACTATTATTTACAGTAACCTATCTAACTTGTTTCCCTCCAATTTGTATTTTAGGCTTTTTTCAAAGACCCAAATGTTACTTCAAATTTACAGTTGCTTTCAGATTCTTCTGGGCAGTGGATGACATTAGGTAAATAAAATTTCTCTTCATCTTTTCAGATGACTATTTTGCTATTACAACAAAACTTTGTCTCAGAAATTTTTATTATTAAAATACTAATTATGGACTGAGGATTTGGCACAGTGGTTCTGGTGCCTGTCTTGCAAGCACAAGATCCTAGGGTCAATCCCCAGTAACCACATACAACAATGCTGGGCATGGTAACTCACGCCCACTAGCAATCAGTACCACATACCACAGGGCAAGGCAGGAGGATTGTTTAGTTCCAGGCTGAGTTCAGGACCAGCCTAAACTATAAAGTGAGACCCTATCTCAAAAAAGCTAAAAAAAAAAAAAAAATACTTACTGTTATTGGGTGCAGCAGTGCCTGTAATCCCAGCAGTTTGTAAGGCTAAGGTAGAAGGAAAGCAGGTTTGAGATCAGCCTAGGCAACATACTGAGATCCTGTCTCAAAAAAATATAAAGGTTGGGCCAGAGATTTAGCTCAGTGGTTCTGGTGCCTGCTTTGCATGTACAAGGGCCTGAGTTATGTAACCACATCCTACTCTGCTGGGCGTGGAGACTCCCACCCACCAGCAATCAGATCCATATACCACAGTGCCCAGCGGGGTGGTCCACTCCTGTAATCCTCGCACTTGGGAGGCAGAGGCAAGAGGATTGCTGTGAGTTCAAGCGTGGCAGGCACCAGAACCACTAAGCTAAATCCCTGTCCCCTATTTTGTTCTGCTTTGCAATACTATAGGTTGTACCTAGGGTCTCTGAACTCACTGAACTATGTCCCAAGCCCTCTTTCAATTTTTCATTTTAAGACAAGGTCTCACTAAGTTGCCTAGGCTGGGCTAGACCTTATAGTCTTCCACCTAAGTCTTCCGTTGTGCTAGGATCACATGTGTGTACTACCACATCCGACTCTTCACTTTTTATTAATTTAGAAGGCAAAATAATTGCTCGTTCCAGGTACTTGCTAAGTATAAGGAACTTTAGTAGGAAAAAACATGTACTCAGTGAACTTGTTAAAATTTGTGTGTGTGTGTGTGTGTGTGTGTGTGTGTGTGTGTGTGTTATAATAATGTATTACAGGTTCTACTATAGAAATTAGAGCATGAAGAGTGTGGCGTAGTCAATTCTAAGTAAACAGAAAAGATCAGGAAATTATCCACTATGAGAATTCTTGGGCTAAATCTCAGTTACCTTAAGGACATGAATTTCTGACACAGGAATCAGCTACCATGGAACTTTTAATAATAATATATTAAATCGTGGAGTGTATTAAATTCTCAAAAGGTGAACTTTATAGATAGTATTTGTATAATACATTAAAACACCAGTTGGGCTATGTTCTGTTTGTAGCCTTAAGAAGTGTTTCAAATAAACATGAATACATAAGAGTAGATGCTCCCCCAAAACAAAGACTGATGGCTATGAAATTTAAGAGAAAAATTACCCACTTAACAGCATCCAGTTATAGATCTTAACTCTTAGGTCAAGAAAAAAATCAGACTTAGTAAAAGACTATTTTGAAAACAAAAATATGAAGTATATATTTTAAATTCAAGGTTGAAGTCTCAACAATAGAGCAAATAAAAGCATTGTTCCATTTAAAACGAGAAGCTGCCTGGCGAGTTTGAGCATTTGTGCTCAACAAAATGCAAATTGATGTGAAATTAGATGTTTCTGTTGCATAGTCTTAGTAAATTATCACATGGTATTTTTATGGAATTATAGAAGCTTTAACACAAAAATACCTCTTCCTAAAGCATTAGTCAAGAACAAAATTACAAATAGTTCATGATGTTAGATTTAGCCGGTCAGATTTTATTGCTTTTGGCAGAAGACTGTTATAAAATTTATAGAGCAAAACACTGGTACAGCATGATCTTCAGACTACTTACAAAATTAAACTAAGTATCTGAGCACAAATGTATTTGCCAACTCAGATTTTCAAAAAGGAATAGAACCATGTACCACAGTGTTTACAAAGCATGCTCACAGTATTTCAGTCACTCTTTGAGAAAAAATAAGGTTCAGTAAAGTAAGTGTTCAGTCTTCTCCCATATTGATACATACTTCACAAAATAACACTGACTTTTCTGTAGTTCTTAAATAAGCATTGCCGAAAGAGAGGGTGTAAAATTCCACATGTGCCTGGCAAGATCAATTAGAAGTACTCTGAAAAATAGGACAGTTCATGTCAGAAGCAGTTGAGTTCTGCAAAAGCTCTTCCATCACTTGCTTTTATCTCCATTTTTTCTTTTTTCTCTTGATATATATTGGTCAGTTTTCCTCCGGGGCCCTTTGTAAGCCAACAAATCAGCATTTTTTTTTTAGGTTTTTTTGAGTCAGGGTCTCACTTTGTAGTTCAGGCTGGCCCTGAGCTCAGCCTCAAACTCACATCACAGCAATCCTCCTGCCTCTCCCTCCCGAGTGCTGGGATGACAGGCGTGAGCCACCACGCCCAGTACTGTGGTATGTGGTACTGGTTGCTGCTAGGTGTGTCTCCACGCCCAGTATGGTATGTGGTTACCGGGGATCGAACCTGGGTCCTTGCGCTTGCAAGACAGGCGCCGGAACCACTGAGCTAGCTCCCTGGCCCAGCATTTTTTTTTTTTTTTGAGACAGGGTCTCACTTTTTAGTTCAGCTGGTCCTGAACTCAGCGTAGAACTAAGCAATCCTCCTGCTTCTGCCTCCAGAGTGCCGGGATTACAGGCGTGAGCTACCACTCCCAGCACTGTGGTGTGTAGTATTGATTCCTGGTTGCATGAGTCACCATGCCCAGCATTGTTGTATGTGATTACTGGGGATCAAACCCAGGCCCTTGTACTTGCAAGGCAGGCACTGGAACCACTGAGCTATATTCTCACTCAACAAATCATTTTAAAATCAGAAAAGTGAACTAGTTCTAAGGAAAGTAATGATGGAAGTACACACCTGTAATTCCAGCACTCTGGGAGGGTATCACAAGAGAGTCATGAATTCAAGCCTAACCTGGGCAACTTAGCAATTTAGCAAGACCCTGTTTCAAAGTGAGAAAATTTTAGAAGAACCCTAGCTCTATGTGAAGGCCCTGGATTCAATCTCCAGTACCACAAGGAAAAAAAAGTTAAAAATGAAAAGAAAGAAAAAAAAAATGATGGAACGTTCTTTGTTGCTAGCTGTACTGACTACACGGCCAGATGTCAGTGCTGGTTCATCTCAGCCAAGTACTATACAGTTTGCCTTTTTTGGAGAACATATAATAGACCCTTCTTGTATACATAGTCAGCTAAGGATATCGTATACATTACTTTCTTTGATTCTGAGTGACATAACAGTATTTTATAAAGGAGAATTAGGAACATAAGCTAAGTATTTTGTACAGTTTAACACAGCTGGCAGGATAACATGGAGATCCCTGCTCCAGAATTCAAAACCTTAAACACTACATTGTCTTGTTTCTGTCACTTTCCATGTTTGGGTTTCCAAAAACAGGACTAATTTAAAACATCTAATAAAAAGAGTGCCTAGTATATTATATATGCTAACATTTTTTGAGGAGGGAAGCAATGTGTTGTTAACTTTCTGTTTGTGTTCATAGTGATGCATTGCACATTGTTATGGTTTATAACAAGAATGTCCCCCTCAGGCTTTTGGCAGGTAATTGAATTCTGGGTGCATTATAGCTGACTTGCGATTTGTAGGTAGGATCTAGTTGGAGACAGATGACCTGGGCATGACCTGGAAGGGTATATCTCCCTCCATGGCACCTCCCTTCTTTCTCTGCTTCCTGGCAACCATGTTGGGTCAACTTTCCTCTACCACACCCCTCTGCCATCCTGATGCCACCCTGAGCCAGTAGACCATGAACTATAACCATGAGACAAAAAAGCTCTCCCACTTTAAGTTGGAGGTATCAGATATTGTATCTCAGTGATAAGGAAAGTGACTAAAATATTTATCTTCTAAGTTCTGGTGATACAATTTAATAAAATTCCTGCATAAGAAGATAGCACATGTTAGTGGACTGAATTGTGCCCTCATCTCAAATTCATGTAGCCCTAAAGCTTCATTGTAATGTTATTTGGATGTGGAAGCTTTGGGCAATTAATTACATTTAGATGAGGTCACAAAGCTAGGGCTGTTAAAATGAAATCAGTGCCCTTACAGTAAAAGGAAGAAACTCCACAGTAAATGCCATGTGCAGACACTGGTCTTTATTTTATTTTATTTTTATTTTATTTATTTTATTTTATAGACGAGATCTTGTTTAGTTTCTTGGACTAGCCTAAAGTATTTGCTGCTTTCTATAATTTAATGAAGTTTTAGTTAACATAAAATCCATAAAATAAATGTAGGAGAACAGAAGAGTTGAAAAGTGAGAATAACTAAAACTGTAAGGGAAAAATAGCTGTTATTTTCAAATTTCTATAATTCTGAACTTTTAATAACTGGGCCTGGTTTGAAATTTACCTTGGTTTGAAAACTACTTTTGTAGTAAGTGCTATAGCTGGGCATGGGGCACATGCCTATAATCCTAGCACTTGGGAGGCTGACATTGTGAGTTCAAGTCCAGTCTGAACTACATAAAGAGACCTCTCTACAAAAAAGAAAAGAAAAAGCCATATTTGAGATTACAAAGGATAAATTTTTCAGTGAAAAGAAAGTATTTTCAAGATAAAGATTTCACAAATACTCATTAATGAAATTTTTGTAATATGAATTGTAAAAATTTATGCTCAAGCTCATATAAATTAATGCCTGTGCTTTTATAGGCAATTCTAATAGATGTACCTGCTACTACACATACTTCATTTTCACATACTCTCTAATTTATGTTAATCTAGTCCTAAAGTGGTAAGCTTTTGGTGCATACATGTAATGATTTAATAAAAGTAAACAAAAACCTGGATATGGTGGCTAATGCCTGTAATGCCAGCACTCAGAGAGGCAGAAGGCAAGGAGGATTGCTGTAAGTTTGAGGCCAGCCTAGGGTACATAGTGAGACCATGTCTCAAAAAAAAAAAAAAAAAAAAAGCTGAAAAGTAAGAATTTAATGAAATTCCTAAAATGTTTTTTAAATACCGTTGTGTTTCACTTAACAATGCACTACATTCTTGCAAATTCATCATTAGGTGATTTTCTTATGTGAGCATCATATAGTACACTTAGCAAATCTAGATGGTGTGGGCCATTTATTCAGTGTGCCCTTTTTCTGTAATCAAGAGATACATTGCTGGTGATTTAGCTCACTAAAGCATTGCTGGTGATTGAGTGGTACTGTGCTGTCTTGCAAGCATAAGGGCCTGAGTTTGATCCCCGTTACTAAAAGACAGCGAGAGAGAGAAATACAGTAAGCATCAGATGCACATAAGTGCTGCTGGTGACACAGACTAATTTTTTATAGTAAATTGTTTATAAATAGAAGTATATTCAAATAATGATATAGAGTATGGCAAATACATAAAACAACATTTATTATCAAGTGCAATGTATTGTACATAATTGTATATGCTTTCCTTTTATATGACTGGCAGTGTGGTAGGCTTGTTACACCCAGCATCTGCACAAATGCACAAGTAATCATCATACAGTAGTGTAATGATACAACAGCTACAGCAGCACTAGGCAGTAGGACTTTTTAAGCTCCATTCCAGTCTTACAGGACCAGTGTGGTGCATCTAACCATAACTGACCAAACATTGTTAGACAGCACATGACTATAGCAAAACATATGTCGTATTTGATTTCTTAGAACCTCCATAACTGATTTATTTTAGAAGTAATTGAGCAAGACGTGGTGGCTCATGCCAGTAATCCCAGCACTCAGGAGGCTGAGACAGGAGGATTTCCATGAATAAGAGGCTAGCCTGGGATGCATAGTGAATTCAGGACAAGCCTGAACTATAGTGAGACCTTGTCTCAAAAAAACTAAAAAAAAAAAAAAAATTGAGAATGATAAAGTAACTTTCATATTTCTCTTTATAAAATTTCTTATTTCAGGAACTGAAGTGAAAAAAGTTGAAGCTACAAATGTTCCTTGCACACAGCTTTCAATGTCATTTTTCAGTCGGTTATATGATGAAGATATTGTACGAGATACTGGACATATCGTTAAATGTTTAGATTCTTTTTGTGATCCGTTTATAATTTCTGATGAGTTACGGAAAGTAAGTACAAGTTTTAATTTCGCAGTGGAATTTTATTTCAGGAAATGTAAAATTGAACATTTTTTGCTTTCCTAAAATTCATAAAGTAAATATAATCAGTTATTAGTAAATATGATTATTAATTATTAGTAAATATGGAACTCTTAATATATCAAATGAATTTTTTTTTTTTTTGAGACAGGGTCTTGCTTTGTAGTTCAGGCTGGCCCTGAACTCACTATGTAGTCCAATCTAGCCTCAAACTCACAGTAATTCTCCTACTTCTTCCTTCCAACTGCTGGGATACAGATGTGAACCACCACGCCTGGCATTGTGGTATGTGGTTATCAGTGCTGGGATACTGGTTTGAGTTACCATGCCTGGTTTTGTGGTGTGTGGTTACCAGGGATTGAACTCAGGACCTTGTGCTTGCCAGGCAGACATGAGAATGACTGAGCTAAATCCCCAGCCTTCAAATGAATATTAAAATATTCTTGGAGTAAAAAATTGCTAAAATCAATACAACTATGTTAGATTGATGAAATTACATTTTTAGTGGAAGGTACACTCAACTCAGTGTTAGAATACACACTTACCTAATTTCTTAGACAGTAACCTTACAGAGTCATTCAACTTTAACCCTCCACCCGACACTGGGAATTGGATGCAAGGCTTTCACACTGAGCTACATCTTCAGCCCATTTTTATTTTTTTATTTTGTGACATGTCTCATTAAGTCACTAAGTTGCCCAGGCTGGGCTCAAACTTATGATCCTATTCCCTCATCCTCCTAGAGTTTCGCAATTGTAGGAATGGCTACCACACCCAGCACAAATCATTTCACTCTCTAGATCCTTAGGATCTTATTCATGGAACACAGATGAAAATGCCTATTCTAACTTCCTAAAATCATTGAGAAAATGTGTTGAGGAAGCATACATTGAAATGTAAACTTTAGAAAATACGAAATTCACCCAGGCATGATGGGAGTTGCTGATATTCTCAGCACTCAGGCAAAGTAGGAGGATTGCAAGTTTGAGGCCTACCTGAGCTGCATAGTCTTAAAAAACAAAGTATGAAATGCTTTTAAAATGTCATAATAGGGCCGGGGAGTTAGTTCAGTGGTTCTGGTGCACTGCAAGAGCAAGGACGTGGGTTCGATCCCCGGTAACCACATACTATACTGGGTGTGGAGACTCACGCCCAGCAGCAATCAGATCCACATACACAGTGCCAGGCGTGGTGGCTCATGCCTGTAAGCCCAGCACTCTGGGAGGCAGAGGCAGGAAGATTGCTGTGATGTGAGTTGGAGGCTGAGCTCAGGGCCAGCCTAAACCACAAAGCGAAACCCTGTCTCAAAAAACCTAAAAAAAATTTAAAAAATAAAAAATAAAAAGAATTATGTGAGATAATGCATTTAAAGTGCTTTACATAATACCTGTCAGTGAAGTCCATAATATTAACAATTACTACTCTTACTGTTATTCTCCTTTAAGAGGGGAGGGAAATGTACAGTTGTGAAGTATTGCAAATCCAGAAAGAAGCTGATTTACTGTTCTGGACATAGGAATCTTATTCATAGGAGAAAGGGAGGGAGCCAGTCATTCTCCATCAAAATAAATGACTAAGTGCTGCCTAAAAGCTGAGCTTAAGAGGGAAGCAAAATTAACTTATTGGAAATAACCAAATACAAAATTGAATGAGACTACACATAATTTGATTTTGATTAAATGAAGTATATTTATATCTAATGTGAAATAATATAAGTATTATACAATGAGGATCTGACATTAATTTCTACTCTTCACCAAGGGTTAGATATTACCATTCAAGAAATGTTTAGTTTGAGTCCCTTCTTTTCCTTTTGAGTACTACTAATTGCTTCTCAGCGTGTTCTCTGCCTCTCTCTCTCTCTCTGCCTCCTTCCCTTTCTCTCTTTTCCCCCCTCTCCTTTCACTTCTCTCCTTCTTTCTCACCTCTCTCTTCCCACTGCCACCCTCCAGTCTCAGCTTCCCAAGTGCTGAGATTACAAGTGTGTACCACCACACTCAGCTAAAATTTAGTTGCTTTCTGGCAGAAAAGAAAAACAACTTCTGCCTTTAGCCCAGACTAGAAAGCTCCTGCCCCACTGTACAGCACTACAGATTGTATCAGCTTAATCAGTCCAGTATATAAGAGAACTCATGTAAAGAATTGAACTATTCACGGTTTGCTTCAAAGTCCTTTGTTTACCCCAATGCTTATATCTTCAGGTAGCCACTACCATGGGCTTTGCTAGCACGTCATTTTCGTAAAGAGGAAAGGAGGGTGGAAGTTAGGAAGTGAGTAAGTGTACATGTGACACATCCAGAGAACAAACTGGATTATTTGCCCTTACCTATCTCTTACTGCTCATAACATTGGCTTTCATCAAGTTATTATAAATAAACTGTATATAGATAGCACCATAGCATGTTCTTTAAATATATTTATCCAGTGATCTTGTGATAAATTTTCCTTAGCAGTTCTAAGTGTAACCAAGCCAGCTGTGATGGCACATGCCTGAAATCCCAGTACTTGAGAGTTTAAGGACAGCCTGAGCTACACAGCAAGATTGTGTCTCAAAAATAAATAAGCTGGGGGTTTAGCTCAGTGGTTCAGGCACTTGCCTTGCAAGCACAAGGTCCCAGGTTTGATCCCGGTAAACACATACAACAATGCCAGGCAAGGTGACTCATGCCCATCAGCAATCAGTACCACCTACCACAATGCCAGGTGTGGTGGCTAACGCCTGTAAGCCCAGCACTCAGGAGGCAGAGACAGGAGGATTCCTGAATTCAAGGCTGAGTTCAGGACTAGCCTGAATTACAAAGTGAGATCCTATCTCAATAAATAAATAAATAAATAAATAAATAAATAAATAAATAAAAGTAGATAGGGTATAAACAGTTCAATAAAAAATATAGTTAACATTTTGTTTGTTGATTTATTTTGAGATAGGGTCTCCCTACATAATTCTGGATGGCTTTGAACTCACTATGAAGCTCAAGCTGGCCTCCAGCTCATAGAAATCCTCCTGCTTCAACCTCCCATATGTTGAAATAACAGATGTGCACCACCATACTCATCTAGTATTTTTTTACTTTGTCATAGCATACATTTATAACCTAAAATCACTAACTGGATCAGGTGTCTGAAGTGCTCAATGGTATGAGAAAGGCCTTCACATCAGACCTAGAGCAGCTTTTCTAAAAGAGGTACTTCTTTTTCAGGAAATAAAGAATGAGTCGACAGGTAATATTTAAAGTGATCTTATTAGAAAACTAAAAAGGAGAGATGAGTATGAGGTTCTAGCTCCCAAAAATTTCAAAATAGTGTACCTGTAGTAGTGATCCAAACAGTGTAATCCTAGCTATTTAGCAGCCTGAGACTAAAGAATCCAGCAAATCACTTGAACCCATTAGTTTACAACCAACCTAGGCACCATAATGAAATACCATCTCAAAAACAAACACTATACGAGTTTTAAAAAGGGACCATTTTTATTTAGCCTCTAGATAGAAACAAATATTTGATGATTTAACACCAGACTACTGTAGCATTACAATAATTATAAAAAGTAACCTTGGCATGGTAGCCTAAACATGTAATCTTGGCTGCTTAGAAAATTTTATGTTACTCAAAATTTAAAAACAGGGCTCAGCTGGGGCAGATTTATTTAGCTTAGTGGTTCAGTGTTCAGTTCTCAGTAACCACATAGCACAGTGTCAGGCATGGTGACTCACACCCATTAGCAATCAGTACCACATACCACAGTGCCGGGCGTGGTGGCGGCTCACACCTGTAATCTCAGCACTTGGGAGGCAGAAGCAGGAGGATTGCTATGAGTTTGAGGCTTGCCTGGGCTACATAATGAGCTCAGGGCCAGCCTGAACTGCAAGAAGCAAGACCTTTGTCTCAAAAAAAAAAAAAAAAAAAAAACCAGAGCTAGGGATATAGTTAAGTGCTTCCTAGATTCAATCCTGAGTACTGAGATCGAGGAGGAGTAGTATAAAAAAAGGGAAAACTTAGGCACTATGTTGTAAAATTTGATTTATTTATTTATTTCATTGAACATCAGTACCTAATTATAAAACAGACACAAGATAAGTGGAGAGTGCACATTGTCCTACAGTTGCCTCAGAACTGATTCTTACGTCTAGGGCTGGTATTTAGGGTGAGTAGCAAAGCATTTGCCTGGTATGTACCAACCCCTGGGTCTGATCCTTGTAGCACTGCACACCCCTACATACAACAAGTCTGAGACTGGGTCAAAGGTGTAGCTCAGTGATAAATTGCTTGTCTAGCTGAGCAGAGTCTGCATTTGATCCCCAGCACCACAAAAATAAATGTTAGGGCTAAGATTATTTTAAAGTATATAATAAATTGAAGCTTTTAAAAATTAGTATCTTGAATTATATCACATTAAGGTGAATTTTATTATCTTAGGTTTTATTAATGGAAGACTCAGAAAAATATGAAGTATTCAGCAAACCAGACAGAGAGGAGTTCCTGTTTTGTCTCTTTAAACATCTTTGCCTTGGTGGATCCCTTTGTCAATATGAAGATGTGCTTCATCCATATCTGGAAACAGCAAAGCTTATCTATAAGGATCTGGTGAGGTAATGTTGCTGGATCATAATATATGAATTGCTAGTTGGTGGAGCCAATTATTTCTTTAATTATAGTGGAAATTACCCAGCATCTAACTCTGGTCATATTAACAACTGAAATATGTAAAAATAGCACTATCCTGCCGGAAAGATTTCTAGATTTCCCTGACTCTCTTTTAGTTCTTAGTCCTTTCCTTCTTATTTATCTTTTCTTCCTTCATTCCAAACTGTCATCTACTCCCTTATTATTGACTGCCATCTTCTAGGCCTTCCAGTCAGCCACATCTTTTTTAATATCAAAGCAACACAAGATCCCTCAGGATGTTTGAGTTTGCTCAACTAAGAGTAAAAAATGATCACCTTTGCTCTAAAAAAATGGAAGAATTTTCATCTAGGTAAAATCTTCACTTCCCAAATTAATCTCACACTATATAGTTAATTTTAGATATTTTACTTGGATTTTTGAAGATCAAATGAGGTTTAAAGCATTATTAATGTTTTATGTTTTATTTGTACTTTTAACTAAGATTATTCTTTTCTGTTTGAAATTTTCAATTGTGAAAATACTATATCTATCGTTAGATACCTATCTAATACTATCTTTAGAGGCAAGGAAGATAGAAACAAGAAAAAGCATAGTTTCTGAGTTTAGTAATATAATTTTACTTTATTAGGAAAACAGCAGAATTAACTTTTCATCAGATTCTTAATTGTTAATTGACTTAAGCACACCACCTGAATTCTTATATCCATTCCATAACTATATAAAAATCACTAAATTTATTGTACTTATTTAATTTCTGACTGTTTTATAAGTATGTAAGAGGATCTGATACAATTTTTAAAACAAAAATATTTCTGTAATCTACTTTTGTTTTGTTACTACCAAGGATTGAACTTGTGACCTTGTGCTTGTGAGGCAGGCGCCAGAACTTCTGAGCTAAATCCCCAGCCTCAGCTGTAATCTATTTTTAATGAAAAAGTTGCATCAATAAATAAAGATTATTTGAAAAGATGTTAGAAGTAGAATATCAGAACAAGTGCTCAAAAATCTACATCAAATATATTCTACCCTAATATGAAGATCATATAAAACTTGCAAGACCACCTCTGAAACTCTTGAGGATACTCCTCCATTTATCCTCAATGTATACAAATACATACACCACCAGTCTCACTGTAGTATGTTGTACACCATCTGTCACATGAGCATGGGGAATTTCTCACTATAATGGGCTGTAAAATACATTCTGTTGGAGATGCTTGAAATAGAAATAACCTTAGAGCCTGTAGCTGCCATTTTCCCCATCATTTCATTCTTTGGATCCTCTGTGATTCTGTCCTATGTCTTACGAGTACTAGGAAAAAGTTTGTCCTGGAGAGTAATGATTGCTCACAAAATGAGCAGCCAATATTCCCGACATCTTACAGACAGAAAAAAAAAAAAAAGCAATTGACTGTGGGCAATCCATCATACAGCCTGCAAGGATTAATGTTGTTTTTTTGTTTGTTTGTTTGTTTTTTTTTTTTTTTTTT